>JAFEMH010003452.1:0-264978 GCA_022495995.1 Adenophora triphylla var. japonica | reverse complement strand
AGTAGCTCGGAGAGCATTGGGCGAGGAGGACCCTTGGGGAGGTGGAGGAAGGTTCCGTGAGTCGGGGCGGTTTTGGAGGCGAGTCGAGGAGGCTCCCCGGTTTTCTCTGGCGACAACGAGCAGTCTTATCTTTTGTTGGGACTCCCCTGACTCGGTCTGCCTCCTCGCGGCCGGCATCCACTATTGGCCTTCATGTTCTTGGCCTTCGGTTGAAGCGGCGATCATAGGAGCCATCAAAAATTGTTTTCTTCGGGATCTACTCTGGAGGGAAAGAGAAATGGTTAGAATGCAGTTCAAAAATTCAAAAGCAAAAATAAATGGGCAACAGTTATATGAAAAATCAGAGACCGATAAGTTCGGGAGGATCGCATTCTGCGCCCAGCATGCAGGTTCTACAATCCGCCTCGAATTGATAGTGCTCGTGCACCCTCCAATCAGGGTCACGAGGCAGAGGCTCTATTTCTACTCTGGGGGCATAAGGGGCGCCCTCCTGCGAGGAGCCGCCCCCGAGTAGATCAGAGTGGCTCAATCCTCCCGACTATGGCGCCCACATCATAAACGAGGCTCCTCCCATTGTCCAAAAAAGGCTGGCCGGAGTATCTCTAAGGCACGACGCGAGCATCGGCGAGAAGAAGGGTGGGATAGCTACTAGCGGCGCCTTAAATGGGAATGGTTTGAGGGTTTGAGAAGGGCCGGCGAGAGCCTAGACTCGATGACCAAGATGTCCCTCTGGTTCCATTGGTCAAATTTATTTGAGGGAGGAGAGAAGGTCCGGGTAGAATAATTCCTAGCCTTGAGCCCAAAATGTTACGACTAATTGGTTACGGTAGTAACATAAAGCCCGGCCGGGGTAGGTTCATGTAGCCATGGAATGCGGACCGCGATGAAGGAGACTATAGCCACTAATGGCATTAGGAGTCGAGTGCGTAGGGAGCGAATTTGTTGAACTCCAAGAAAAGTAGAAGAGAATGGGTCCGGGGGCAATCTTAGGCCGTTCTCAAATTGGGCACCATAAAAAACCAAGGCCCTATTGTCTCGCGGACATACGCTCTTGTTTACAGTCGGCGGCTTGTCCTTATCTTTTAAATGAACGTGCCCAGGGTGCCGGACACGGAAGGCATTACAGTCGACATTATATACTTCATAGATATCCTCCTCCCGATCGATGGTAGCCACTTCCTTGGCTTTCTTATTTCCGCGGCCACGACCGGGGCCAGGGTTCGCTTCAGTGGCGGCCTCTTGCCTTTATTTCGGCCGGGGGCCACCACCTCTGCCTCCTCCTCGAGTCGAGGGTCGGAAAAGGCATCCACTATATTCGTGGTCTCGGCGGCCTTCTTAGGGTCCCATGACCCTCCTAAGTTCGACCTCGCGGTCATCCTCCTCGGTCTCAGTGCTCGTCGAGGCAGAAAAGAGACCCGGTGGCGTCACCGCGGGCGGAGGTCACTTCATCCCCTCATCCTCCAGCCTCCAGAAGTAGTCTCAAAGTTCCCGAGAGGCTCCGGCTCCTCGCTACTACTCGAGTTGATAGAGTCGGCCAAGGGGCGGCGGGCACCACATCGGGAAATACGATCCTCGGGGAAGAACATCCCGGCGGGTCATTGGTCGTGCCGGTGCCGCCAGACATTGGTTTGATGGGGGTCCATTAGCTTTCGCCACTTCTCCCAATCAGTTATTTGTTGGGTTTTTGACACGAATCGCTCTCCTCGCTAGTTCAACGGCGTTCGAGCACGATCTCTCTCGCGGGGAAACACACTTGCAAAACCCCCATTACAAAGTTTCTTAGCCTACGGTGATCCCCAACACAGTACATCCAGGTTATATATATATTTTCTCTTGCCCTCCTTGGCCGGGAGTGGGACGACAGCCCCCAATCTGCTCTCACGAAATACGAAAGCTTGGCAAGGATAGCTAAGCCACCCCAAGCCTACCTTCCTAAAAATCCCCCCGGTCTTTTTACGACAGCGAAAGATATCGGGGTGGCTCCATCTCCTAGTTCTATGGGACGGCGGGAGTCCAAATTCACGGGTGGTCATCTTTCAAAACCCGAGAAAAGAAAAAAATAGAAGGAGATGAAGAAGAAAAACACCCAAATACTTACGAAGGAAAACTTGAAGGATGGATTCGGAGAAACGCTAGCACGGATTTCGCGACAAGAAAATCTCTCTCTAAGCTCTTTGAAGGTTTGGAAACGGTAAAAAGGGTTTGAGGTTTAAGGGTTTGGTATTTATAAGGCCTACCTATACGGGTTAACCGTTAACCCGTATTAATTAGCCCACAAATCCAACCTCGGACCACCGGAGGCCGTCTCCAGCGTTTGAAAATCGAAAATTAAATAAATTTTGCATTTATTGCCCCCTTGGACGGCCACGTACCCGTACCTACCACTACCCGTCTTTTCATCGCCCGAGGGCCCCTTTGATAGCTTAGGGAGGCACGCCGTACGAGGACCACGTGTCACTCGCTTTGGTGCCTCCGAAACGTTCCATAGGCCCGTAGGGCCAAGCAACCAACAACAAAAGCGCTATGGCCGGTGCTCGCTAAACGGCGATCCAATCTACCGAGCTTCTAGTACCTCCTTGCTCGAGACCATAAATAATCACACTCGGAGCTAGGGGCCATTGATGAGCCGGATCCCTACTGGGCCGGGCTGCGCTCGGTGCAGTCCAAGGAACCGGTGACGTGGCGGTTCTGAGACTAGGCCGTGGGGGAAGACCGCGGACGAGATAGGCCACTTGAGGTCGAGGCCGCGTCCCTCCCCGCATGATAATCTATCAAAGCCGGAAGGATCTGCCGCTATATTCTTGCCGCCGCGACACTGTGGCCGTTGGGTCCGTGCCGCATTGAATGTCGCGGGGACCCGTACCCGCCGTAGGCGTGCCGCATCCAACCGTGTTCGCGTCATATACCTTTGGCCGCGGCTACAATGTTGACCGCGGGCACGTACTGCCTCCGGTTAATGTCGAAGCCTTGCGAGCAAGTTAGCTTACTGGCTCCAGCAGGACTGCCAGGCTTCCCCATCACGCATTCAATGCGGCTCGGTCGAGGCGCCTACTTATTCCATTTAATGCTCCAGCCTCTGCGGCTCATGTCCCTTTCGGCCATGTCCCTGGACGATCGATGTTCCCTCACAGCGGGACCATTGGATGCGGACACGTGTAGGCGGTCGAATACCAAAGTACCCCTAGGAGGTGATCTCATTGCTTACCTCAACAAGCACCGTGGCATTGCTATAAATAGAAGGCCTTTACCCCTTGGGCAAGGTAAGTTCCATATACAATTGAGTAAGCCATATTACTCTAAACCCTAAACTTGACTTCTTGGCTCCAGAGGTATTCAAAGCCATATTATCTCAGTATTCTTACTCTCACACCCGAGGGCCTGAGTTGGAGTAACATCCAACTTTGACCTTAACGGTGCTTCTTTGTGTTGTGATCTAGGTACAAACCAACCACTTAAATATCCTAGCCAGATATCCTCAAACCGCTCCTGACCCTGAAAAGCTTGGCGTCATCAACACTTAATTATTTAATGTCAACTGTATTTGTTACCTAAATTAATTTCTGTAAGATATTTTTTTAACTTTACAAGTATTACTCATACTCCCTCCGTCCCACCCAAATTTGGACAAAGTTATTTTACACGGAGATTAAGAAATAACAATAAGATAATAAAAATGTGTGGTAGAAAATGAAGAGAGAGAATGAGTGGAGTTAATAGTGGTTGGTTGAATAAATTGTATGGTGGAGAATGAGTGGAGTTAATGAGTGAGTGAGGTATGCCCATTTTTTTATTATTATAAACTTTCCTTTTTGGGTTGTCCAAATTCGGATGGGACGCCCAAAAAGAAAATTTGTCCAAATTCGAATGGGACGGAGGGAGTACACTGTAAATTTTATTTTGTCTCCTTGTACTGTGATAATTTTTAAAAAAATTCTGACTCCATCCCTTCAAATAATAATTAATAGGAAATGTAAATATCTTTAAACCTCAAGGGCATTTCCCTATTTCCATTCTTATAAATCCTCCCTCCGTATCCACCATTCACTCCCCTCTTCTTCTCACTTCTCTTTCCTTTACATTCACAATATCCCAGACATTTTCCATCGCTTTCTCGAGAAAATAGACATGTCTTGCTGTGCCAAAATCCCCCACATTGCCCGCCTCCGCAAAACGCTAAGAAGGTGGCGGAAAACCGCCGTAACCACCACCGGTAGCGTCACACCCTCCGATGTTCCTGCCGGACACGTGGCAGTCCGAGTGGGACCCAATTGTACAAGGTACATAGTCCGTGCAAGGCACCTGAACCACCCTGTATTCAAGAAGCTCTTGGTTCAAGCCGAGGAGGAATTCGGGTTCAACAACTCCGGTCCGTTGGTGATCCCTTGTGACGAGACCGTTTTCGAAGAAATTATCCGGTCTTTATCCCGCTCCAATTCGATCAAATCGGGTCGGTTTACTAATCTGGAGGAATTCCAATTACACTGCCACGTTGGCGTTTCGAGCAACATTGAATCTCGGCCTCTACTTAATGAGTTATACAACAAGTCTGTTTGGTAGAAGCATTGTTTTAAAACCGTGCACAATTCATCCGGTTTCAAAACAATGCTTCTCAAAGCAATGCTTGATAAATCTTCATCGAGCAGTGCTTTGCTTCCATTAATATACGGTGCACAATTCATCCAAAAGCTTTAAGTCGTTAATTAAACGAAGCAATGACGGGCATCAAGTGAATCGTGTTGATATCAACACAGAAAAGCTTGCCATTGAAGAGGGAATTGTACATTACTAGCAAAAAGAATACTACATGAGCTTAATTCGATTGAGGGAAGTGTGGAGAAAAAAACTAGTGGTATTATTGTAAATACTGGCTTGTAAAATGTTTTAGTAAGAAGGGCCAATTTGTCTTTGGAATCTACACAGTGTTGGTTTGTATATTTAGTGCTTGTTTATTGGATTAATTAGTCAATTTGAGTATTTAAATTAACACCTTTGTAAAGTCGGTCATTAATCTGAAGTGGAAATGTTGCAGTTAATTATCGTTGTTGGTTGTTGTACTGGAAGTATAGTTTTTGGACTTTTCACCGAACTTTTGTCGTTCGTTTAGGTTGTTTAGGTCCACTTATACATTAAGCCGCCATAAAACGTTGTAATTATTTTCAAGTCCGTCAATAAATATGTTCAGTCAAAATATTGTCACCTAAGCGTCATACGACGGCGTCACCTACCGAGATCCGTCGACCGACTAGCGGGTTAGGCGTCACCTACCGAGATCCGTTTTACTGTTTTAATATTTATATAAATATTTGTTCTAAAACCGGTGGCGGACGCATAAATTGAAAAGGGGTGGAGCAAGAAAAAAAAAATTGAGTAAAAGAATGATGAAGGGGGGTTTGGGGGTAGCCGATAGCGGCCCCCCAATTTTTTTTTGATTATTTCTTTAAATATAATAGTACTATTTTAAACATAAATATAATTAAATATCTGCTTTAGTAGTGACAATAATATATCAGTTGATTTCAGCACATGTATAAAATGATTACACGTACCAAAAGATTCAATATAAATAGTTGTTCAACATCTAAAATCACGCCCACAAATAAAAAATCATAAATATAAAATATTTTACTTTCTCCTTTCTCACTAAAAGTTATATTTTTTATTTATTTTGGTGTCTCATTAAAAATTATACTTTTCTAAAATGAAAATAATATTTTTTAATTCAACGGGACACACTTACATATTACAACAATTAATTACTTACACTTAATCTTAATGTCCAAAACAAAAGTTTAATTAGTGTATTTTTTAGTGGGTCAAAAGAAGTATAATTGTATTTATAGACCGAATAATAGTTGGGTTAAAAAAAAAAAGTTGCCCCTTGCTAGCTAGGTCCTCCCATGACTATAAAACGGTGTCTTTTCTTACCCGTATAGATTCCCAAAAATTTTGACTAAAGACCTAAATCATGTATTGATTCATTCCAATTTCAAATTTCAATTTAGGGTTTATAAACAAAATTCTCAAATGGGTTCCCCTCTCCATCTCAGTACATTTTCATCTTCGTTGATTCGTTTTCGACATTGATTAATTTGAGAGGCTTCATTATCCTCCTTCATCTCACAGCGACATCACGTTACTCCTTTCTTTTCACACGCTTGAGCGTGTGTACCTTACTTCACTAGGATATTATAAATTATTTCTGAAATCTCGGCCCCGCCTAGTCCACTTCTAAACCCCGCCTAGGCTTTCTAGGCTTAACCTCCGGCGCCTAGCGATTTTTTAGAACTTGTTTTTCACACATCTTTAAAAAACGCAATCAATGCATGTCAAATAATCAAAATTATTCTTTGAATATTTTAAGTAACTAGGCAATTAAATATTTTTACAGTGACAAGTATCTAATTATAAATGATAACAGTTTAGATAACATGTGTCAATGTTTTATGAAAATTATAAAACTGTAAGTATTTTAAAATAAAAAATCTCAATTAAAACTGAAAGAATTTTGGAAGCAGAGGATCTATTGCTTCATCTAAGCAACACAATGCAACCGAGTGACAGAGTCCCGATTTAGGTTTCAGAGCCATCATTAATCCTTTCCTTTGTAAGAGTTCGAGTTATAATTTTTGATTTAATGGGGAATTAGATGATATTAATAATCAAAATTTAATTGAATTGGCTATAAAAATTAAAAAATAAAACTATGTTTCCACGTTGTTGATGTTTCAAGCTAATTACTGTTAATGGTATATAAATATTAATATCTCCGTTACATAAGAAATGTGAGTTGACTATTGAGTGCTTTTAATTAAAGTGTTTAACTAGCTTTTACATTAGCTATACAATGTTAAAATTGTACTTAGTCAATTTCCTTATTTAAAAATACGACATTTATTTTGACGCAAATCAAAATAAAAAGTGCGTAAAGTAATAAGTTTCTCGTATTTACGAGGAACTTATCACTTTCCAAGTCGAACGACAAGTGCATTTAGACGTGCTCATCCCGATACAATTCCCAATTTCGAACCGCCGATTTATTTTCGATTTTATGGAAGGGGAACATTGTATTATACGTGTAACTAAATAAGGAAAGTGAACTAATACAAGGGCAATTGTATTATGTTTGTAACTATTGTATTATTTGTGAACACTATATGCAACTTCAATTTGGTGATGTGAGTAATTTGTCAACCCGTGTGAAACCACTAGAAAATCATTCCATTATTAGGCTAATTTGGTGCATCCAGCTTTTATTAGTTAGGCTATCCGTCTCTCTGATTCTGGTATGGAATAATTCTAAGCAAGGTTCTAAAAAAAGCGTTAGGCGGTTGCTAGACGACGGAGTCGGGCCTAGCGCCTAGGCGGAGACTGGTCGGGATTAGTCGGAATTAGTCGGGACCTAGGCGGGGCTTAAAACTAGGCGTTGGAGAGGGGCCTAGCGCCTAGACGGGGCCTAGACGCCCTTAGGCGGGGTCTTTTAGAACTAGAACACTGATTCTAAGAGGATCCCTCACTTTAAAATACTCCCTCTGTTCCAAAATGTTTGTCCCATTTGATTTTTTTGTTGAACTTTGACCACAAATTTATGAGAGATTATTCATGTTCATGAAATTCTAAAAGTTGTTGTTAATAATATTATTAATGGTGAATCAATAGGAGTTTTTAAAATTTTATGAACATAATTAAATTGTCATATATTTGTGGTCAAAGTTCAACAAAAAAATCAAATATGACAAACATTTTGAAACGGAGGGAGTATTTCATAAAAGTATAGGCGAGATCCAAAAGTCAACACTCAAATAGAGGTACATATCAAAATTTCATAAAAAACCCAAACCTAGTAATTTTAATCTTATACCTTTGAGTTTAGGAGCAAATTGCTTAATAAAATATGAGGTTTTTTTTTAAGAAAAGGTGAAAATTTTTGAAAAAAAATACTTTTATACTTAGGTATAAGAGTAATTTCAGTTTTATACCTTTAGGTACAAGAGCGACCGGCAAGAATAATATGTAAACATGTATTTCTGTGAAATTTTATATCTAGTCTGGACTTTTATTAATTTGTTAAGTCGTCTGAGAGTTTTAGTATTTCTAAAACAAGGTGTAAATGGGGGCAAATGAACCCCATTCTCATAATATCAGAAACAACTCTAGATGTTAAAGCCAATTACATGAGCTGTTCATTGAACTGATTTATACATAAATATGTACAAAATTAGCTTAAATTCTTTTCATATCCTAATGATTGAGTTGAGATATTGTACAATCCCTCCATCATAATAAAAGTAAGTTTACATATTGTTTTTGTCTGCTCAAAAATAAAATAAAAATTACCGTTCGGACGATAAAAATTATTTTAGAGCAATTTTATGAAGGTATAAAGTATGATCATCGCTTTCTAAATTAAGGTGTGACTCACTTTTATAATTTACATCGTGATGTAAATAATTTACAATGTCGTAGAGCAATTTTACGAAGGTATAAAGTATGATCATCGCTTTCTAAATTAAGGTGTAACTCACTTTTATAATTTACATCGTGATGTAAATAATTTACAATGTCGTAGAAATATAGTTTTACTTTAATAAAATGTTTATACAAATTTAATTAATATTTCAAATATAATTATGAAAATTATATTTAATTGAAGCTGCGTCCAGATCTAAAGATTTTTGTTTCAACTCTTGATTAGCAGCTCACAGCTCATTTATTTAAGGGTTGTTTTGGCATTAGTTGTAGGATTAAGACACGTAACAGTATCAACTAATCACAAAATGAACTACTTAATTAAATAAACATTATCTTAAACAAATTTCAAAGTACCAATCAAACCAATCATTTGGAAGTTTCAATCCTAACAAATATATTTAGTTTTCGTAGAAGATTATGAATGTACGTACGGAGTCAATGCCAGCCAGCTCCCATTAGGGTTGACCAAAACCGGTCCGATTCGGAACCGCCGATTTCGATTCGAAAAATGTATAACCCTTAGCTGGCCCGGATTGCTTACGGTTCCGATAAATGAGTGCGTCTGCTGAGAAACGCGTTTCTCCATAACTATGGAGAAACGTGTTTTTCATAGCCAGAAGCTTCACATTTGATAACCAGAAAAAAAAAATCCAAGGCCAAGACCAAAAGCTTCTGGATATCCAGAAGCTTTGCATTTGATAGTCAGAAGCTTTGCAGTTGATATCCAGAAGCTTTGTATTTGATAGCCAGAAGGATGTGAAATGTATATCCAGAAAGCTTAGGTGCATATCCAGGAAAAGCTGTTAGGTGCATATCCGGAAATGTGTTAGGGCATATCCGAAATTGCTATTGAAGGTTTACGGATATCAGAAACCTTCAAATGTATATCGAGAAATATTTTGAAGGTTTACGGATATTCATTTGAAGGTTTCTGGATATCACTTTCATAGGTTTCTGGCTATCTAGCTCATTGTCGCGCGACATGTCGGGACCCGTTTCTCCATAACTTATGGAGAAACGCGTTTCTCCCTAGATTTTGTGCCGATAAATTCGGTTCCGGTTTTCTCCCCGGTTCGTCCGGTTCCGGGCTTTTTCCGATCCGATTCTGGTCCTATTAAAAACAATGAATTTTGCGTCCGGTTCCGGGCTTATTCCGGTCCGGTTCACCATTTTGGTGACCCTTAACCGGCCCGGCTCCAAATCGATTCCGGTTACCCCGGTTCCGATTTTCGTGACGGTTCATGGCGATTCCGATACTTTTTCGATTCGGTTCCGATTCGATTTTCCGGTTTCGATCCGGTTCCAATCTGATTTGGCCATCCCTAGCTCCCATATCCTGCCTAACGGACAACAATTAATTGTATACTATCCTTGTTCCGGTCTCGGTAGAAAGTTTAAAATTTCTTAAAAATATGTTCATTCAAAATTCTAAATTTTAAAATGAAAAGTTTTTATTATTTCTTTGTTTGTGTCTCTCACATGTCATAATCACAATAATTATCTTCTAACTATTCTTTATTTCATTTTTTCTCTCCTAACCAACTATTTACGTTTATAATACATCATCTTTTTCGCATTTTTTTAAATTCATGAATTTACTTCATTTTTTTTAAAAAAAATTCGACCGGTACGGAGGGAGTATATATTGTAATGTTTCCTCATTTTCATAATAATTGTTGTACCTGAGTACTTATCAATGTTTTTAATAAATGTGTTTTAAATATCTGTGCATTATCTGAATAATTACATTAGAATATTCATTATTTAAAAACGAGTAATTCTTGTGAAAAATTAGTTTTTTTTTTTAAAATGTTATAAAAAACTAGTTTTCAGAATAGTTCATCACTCTTATTAGTTAGACTTAGTGTTTTAAAACTAATTTTTTCTTATGTTATGAAAAAACTATTTTTTTGCAAGATTTTGGCTTTAAAAACATAACTTTTATTTTGAAACGAAGTAAAAAGAAAGTCTCGAGACATGGGAGTATTTCCTACATAGTGATAGATGAACTTATATAGCTGTTCTAACTCGAGAAAATATTTAAATTCTTTTCTGACATATCTTACCACATATATTATCTTTCCATTTCAAACGAAAACAACAAACATCAAACAACAATGTTATCTTAAATTTATCAATCCAGATCATATTTTTGGGACAAAATCAAGAAACCAAACAAAACTTAAGATTACAAAGCATCACGATCTTCATATATAGATGCTTTCTCATACTCCTATGTGTCTTCAAGTTTACTTAGAATGAAACATGCACGGACGTAGTACAGCCTTGCATTATTTTCTTGATTCTTTCTAGGTTTTGTTTGGCAGATGAATTGAACCGCACGAACTTATTTAACAAATTCTTACTTACCAACCCAACAAAAACATCTTCTTTCACGTTCGTCCCATTGTCTTCATTATTCAACTCTTCCTTTAACATTATTTACCTAATACGGAGAATACTCACCCATTTCACGTTAAATGTTGCAGTTAACTTATCAACTTTTTTAAAATACATCAATTGTATTAGTTTGAAATAAAAAATATGATGATATTTATAATGAGAAGGGAAAAACATATATATTTATAAATTAACTCTATAACAATTTTTCTTTTTTTAACAATTATTTGAAACTTACAATTTTAAAAAAAAAAAAAAGAATACCCCCCTGTCTTCAAATAAATGAATGTTTATTTTCAAAATTTTTATTTTTCCAAAATGAATGTTATTTTCTGAAATAATTTTGTCCTTATATATTAAATTACCAAATTATTTTTACTAGTCACTTTATACAAATGAAAAACAAGAATATGTATACATCTGTTTAATTAAATAAAAGTAAACATTTTAAGAATGTTAGCAAAATAAAATTTAACATTTTCATATTATTTCCTAAATACTCCCTCCGTCCCAATCTAAATGTCTTAACTTTCCTTTTTGGGCGTACCATTTAAAATGTATCAACCCAAAAAAGGAAATTTTTTTTACTATTCCACCCACTCATTTTCTCTCCTACTTTACTTTTACACTCACAACATTCTCTCTCCTAACTATTCCTCCCACTCATTCTCTCTCCTATTTAATTTTTCATACACACAACATTAAAAAAATTTCTCTTTCTTACATCATTTTTCTTAATTTCCGCGTCAAATCCATTTTGAGACATTTAGATCTGGGAGGAGGGAGTAAAATTTAAACATTCCTCTAGAAATAGAAATAAGGAAGAAGTTTATATTATTCTACGTGGCAGCCTCGGGATGAAGATTACTAAACGACAAGAGAGCATGCATGTACTATGTGTGTAATAAAGCTAGCAGGTGTAATTAATGATTTATGACAGCTAATAGTTAAAACTTTGTAGCCGTGATTGTCGGCCTTAATCTAACTTCATTAGCTTACACTAATCCTCCTTTACTACTGGATTAAAAAGGAGCTAGATTCCATTATTCCACTGATTATTTAAGAGAAGAGAAGAGACGTTAGGACAGACGTCATATGGCCTAAGAAACTGCTCATTGGCTAACATAAACGAATATTATGTTATGAACGGAATATTCTGTGATGAGCCGAGCCCAATATTTTCCTACGAGCCTGGGGGTCCAATAGGCCCATCAAAGGACCAACCACAAAGGATCAGATCAAAGCCTTTGGTCATGGCCCATCCAACACTGGTTGGCAGTCGTCGCCACTGAGCGACCGAGCCCATCCAAGCGACGAGCCATTGTACCATTAAGGAAAGGATTAACTTCTAGCCCGTCGATGTACCAAGAAGAGATCGTCGACAATGGGCTAAGCCTATCTAACGACGAGCCTTCCCTCGCTCCAACCGGCACTCGTCCAAGAGTGAGCGTCGCCATTGAACGACTAACTCTCTCTCTCGTCGAGTCATACCTCAAGGAGACGACCCATCTGGACATACAGCTCCAGGTCGTCTCTTCTATTAAGCTTCCTCAACAAGCTTGGTTAATTAGCTAAATTGGGATAATGTCAGACCTGCTACAGTGCCTTGTTACACGTGCAATCATGCAATCAGTAATAACTACAAAAGGTGTGCAGGTTGACTTTCCCTTATAAGGCAAACTGCTTATCAATGTCAGAAGCTGCAGTGTCCTTACATAGACGGACCAATCCCAGCGTGACACGTGTACGCCTAGAAGACAGAGCTGATCTAACGGTTGGAGACCATCCAATCCAACGGCTCTGGTGAAAACCCTAACATCACTATCCCTACTATAAATAAGAGAGTAACAACATGGACAAAGGTAATGCTATATTGCATATTCACGTACCCACACACATACCATATTATCTACACCACATTTCCAGTCCATCATCTTACTCTCACGCCGGAGGGGCTTGCCGGAAGACCCCCGGCGCAGTTTCACCCTTGTTTCTTGTGCTGTGCAGATCCAAAGCTAGCTCACTCATTGCTGGACACAAAGAACTGAGCCCACACGCTTTCCTGCGCGATCAGATTGGTTCCATTGCCGGGAAACGTGTTAGTGATATCCAGTAGAAGGAATATAGCCAGAAGAGTTTGAAAAATGGTGTCAGATGGTCATACGGCCAGCAAGTCTACAGCAGATGAAGGCGTACCACCTCAACAAGAAAATCCTAGGCCACCCTCACCACCTAGGAACCCTAACTTAAGGGTTACCAGGTCACAGGGGATGGTTGACGATACAGGCCTTCAAACGGCCAGGAGAAGAGAGAAAAGGCCTGCTGCTGAGCGCCAGAGGAGACCTCCACTGGAAAGGAGGCCTGAGACAACGGCAAGATATGCAGGAGGTCCCTCTAACCCTAATCTCGACAGAGCGGCTTTCCTCGTCGAAAGAGCCAACGCCCTCAAAGAATTTTTGCAAATCCAAGACGAGCTCATTCGTATGGCCGCTCCTCAAGCTCCCCAGGCATCCCACCAAACAATCTCGTCAGGAAGGAGGAGAAGAAACCAGAGAGAGAATGCTGGTCGTCGTGAAGGGACTGCCACTGGGAATGAGCGTGTTGTACCACAGCTTGACCTAAGGGATCACATTAATGAGAGACGGAGCCAAGGAGCACCGTCACAGCAACGACGAGCTGGGGAAGCAGAGCCTCGTAGAGCTTTAGCCGTCGAGAATCCTGAAGCAAATCAGAATCAAATTGTCCGTGGTCGTCTACAGACTCCGTCATCAAGAAATGAACGAGCGCAGAGCCAAAGAGAGAGAACTCGTACCCCACCTCGTCATGAACGAGAAATGTCAAGATCTTATAGGCCGTCTCCCCCTCCTAGCTACGTGGAGCGATCCATCTCACGACGACTGCCTCACCGAGGAGGCAACGGCTAACACCGCACACGGGGGGCCGTCAAGATAGGATTCCCCAAGCCGGCCCAGAAGGAGGGGTGGATATCACTACAAGGAAAATCAATTTTAGCTACGGCAAATTCCGTAGCTAAAATGAAGATTCCGTAGCTAAATCGTGTTTAGCTACGGATTTTTTCCGTAGCTATTCCGTGGGTGCAGGTTTGTCGCTAATTTGGGCGTCGCTATTTTGTAGCTATTTTAGAGACGGATATGTCCGTCTCTAATTTAGAGACAGATATGTCCGTCTCTAAATTAGAGACAGATATGTCCGTCTCTAAATTAGAGACAGATATGTCCGTGTCTAAATTAGCTACAGATATGACCGTCTACGGATTAGCGACAGATTTTTCGTCTCTATTTAAATTCTCGTTTTATTTTTCAACCATTTTAGCTACGAATATTTCCGTCGCTAAATTGAGAATTTTTTTTAAAAAAAATTATACTAATATATTTTAAATATATATATATATATATATATATATATATATATTTAAAATATATTAGTATATATTTTTAAATATATATTAAATCGATCCTCGATTTTTTTTATTCTCAAATCAATCCCTTATTTTTTTTTATTTTCAAATCAAGTCCCTTAATTTTATTAATCCTAAATCAGGTCCTTGACAATTCAAAGTTACACTTTGCCCCCTCAACTTCTTTTCTACTCAAATCCGCCTCAATATTAACCACCGTGACCACCGCCATCCACCATCGGCCATCCACCACCGTCGACCATTCACCACCGTCTAACCACCATCACACAACCACATCAAACCACCCACATTCACAACCACCATCAAAACAGAGATTGAAGAATCAAACACGAAATCAAAACAAAGATTGAAGAAATCGTGCCAAAATCAAAACAAAATAGAGAGAAATAGAGAGATTGACGGAGGCGAAGGCCGCACACCACCTACAATCAAAACGAAATCAAATCGGTATGAAGAAATCGTGCGAAATCAAAACAGAGATGAAGAACAATCGTGCGAAATCAAAACAGAGGGAGAGACGGAGTGTTTACATACCAGATGCGTGGCGAAGAAGGAATGCGAACCGTGCCGTCGCGGAGACGAGAGAGGAAGAGGGAATGGTAGTGGTGGCGGCGTAAGGTGAAGAGATAAATGGGGAGGCTGTTTGTGTTTGTTGAAGGGAGAGAAACGAGAGAGAGTGACGGAGGCGAAGGTATCTGGTGTCGCCAGGAGAGCACGGCGGAGGTGAAGGGACGGCGGTGAGGAGGCGAGGGACGCCGAGAGAGAGAGAAACGGTGAACTGGGTTTTGTTTTGGTGCATTTGTTATTTCAAAGTGAGGAGAGAGAGAGAGAGAAATAGGGAGAGGGAGGGATTGTTTTTGTTTGAATGATTTTGGGCCGTTTGATTAAATGTATTGAATGGTCGATTCGACTTTAAACCATAATCCTCGTGAAATTTCAAAATCCAATCAAACAATGCCACATCACGTACTTATATTTATTTCACACTATATTATACATAAATTAAAATATTTATGTCTAATACTAAGAATAATAATATTTATTATTAATAATATTTATTAATAAATTATTAATTATATAATTAATTAATTAATTAATATTAATTATTAATAATAACTAGTAATTTTTATTATTTTTTATTGACTAGCAAAAAATATTTTTACAAAATATTTTAGATTTTTTTATTCTACTACGGTAATAATATTAATAACAAGATATTAATAATATTAATAATTTTTATTATTTTTTATTGAATAGGAAAAAATATTTTAGATTTTTTTTTTTATTACTGAAATTTACAAAAAGTTATCTAAAATATTTACATGCTTTTATTTGATTTACCCAAAATTTTAGTTATATTAATATGCCTAATATCAAGAATAATAACATTATCATATAATTAGTAATAATACTTAATAATAAGACTAATAATGATGTTATTGTTAATTATTCAAATATATAATTGAATTTATTAATAATTATTATTATATAATTAGTAATAATACATAACATCAAAAATAATAATGTTATTAATTAATAAAATATTCATTAATTTAATTATTGTGAAAATGGTATACGGCTACCTCGTTTATTTTTTTTTATTTTTTTCTACATTCTAAATGACATTTAAAGTGTTTTTCATCTTTATGAGTTCCTCCAAATCCAAATGGAAATTGAGTTACAAATATTTCTCATTATTTAGGATTTTTAGGGTTTTAAGGAATGAGTCCCGATCTTGTGAAAATGGTATACGGCTACCTCGTTTATTTTTTTTAATTTTTTCTTACATTCTTAAATGACATTTAAAAGTGTTTTCATCTTTATGAGTTCCTCCAAATCCAAATGGAAATTGAGTTACAAATATTTCCCATTATTTAGTTTTCGTGGTTTTATGTGTCCCGATCTTGTGAAAAATGGTATACGGCTACACTCATTTATTTATTTTTATTTTTTCTACATTCTAAATGACATTTAAAGTGTTTTTCATCTTTATGAGTTCTCCAAATCCAAATGGAAATTGAGTTACAAATATTTCCCATTATTTAGGGTTTTTAGGGTTTTAAGGAATGAGTCCCGATCTTGTGAAAATGGTATACGGCTACCTCGTTTATTTTTTTTAATTTTTTTCTACATTCTAAATGACATTTAAAGTGTTTTTCATCTTTATGAGTTCCTCCAAATCCAAATGGAAATTGAGTTACAAATATTTCCCATTATTTAGGGTTTTCGTGGGTTTTATGTGTCCCGATCTTGTGAAAATGGTATACGGCTACCTCATTTATTTATTTTTTATTTTTTTCTACATTCTAAATGACATTTAAAGTGTTTTTCATCTTTATGAGTTCCTCCAAATCCAAATGGAAATTGAGTTACAAATATTTCCCATTATTTAGGGTTTTTAGGGTTTTAAGGAATGAGTCCCGATCTTGTGAAAATGGTATACGGCTACCTCGTTTATTTTTTTTTAATTTTTTTCTACATTCTAAATGACATTTAAAGTGTTTTTCATCTTTATGAGTTCCTCCAAATCCAAATGGAAATTGAGTTACAAATATTTCCCATTATTTAGGGTTTTAGGGTTTTATGTGTCCCGATCTTGTGAAAATGGTATACGGCTACCTCGTTTATTTTTTTTTTTAATTTTTTTCTACATTCTAAATGACATTTAAAGTGTTTTTCATCTTTATGAGTTCCTCCAAATCCAAATGGAAATTGAGTTACAAATATTTCCCATTATTTAGGGTTTTTAGGGTTTTAAGGAATGAGTCCCGATCTTGTGAAAATGGTATACGGCTACCTCATTTATTTTTTTTTAATTTTTTTCTACATTCTAAATGACATTTAAAGTGTTTTTCATCTTTATGAGTTCCTCCAAATCCAAATGGAAATTGAGTTACAAATATTTCCCATTATTTAGGGTTTTTAGTGGTTTTAAGGAATGAGTCCCGATCTTGTGAAAATGGTATACGGCTACCTCGTTTATTTTTTTTTTTAATTTTTTTCTACATTCTAAATGACATTTAAAGTGTTTTTCATCTTTATGAGTTCCTACAAATCCAAATGGAAATTGAGTTACAAATATTTCCCATTATTTAGGGTTTTCAGGGTTTTATGTGTCCGATCTTGTGAAAATGGTATACGGCTACCTCATTTATTTTTTTTTTTTATTTTTTTCTACATTCTAAATGACATTTAAAGTGTTTTTCATCTTAATGAGTTCCTCCAAATCCAAATGGAAATTGAGTTACAAATATTTCCCATTATTTAGGGTTTTTAGGGTTTTAAGGAATGAGTCCCGATCTTGTGAAAATGGTATACGGCTACCTCTTTTATTTTTTTAATTTTTTTCTACATTCTAAATGACATTTAAAGTGTTTTTCATCTTTATGAGTTCCTACAAATCCAAATGGAAATTGAGTTACAAATATTTCCCATTATTTAGGGTTTTCAGGGTTTTATGTGTCCCGATCTTGTGAAAATGGTATACGGCTACCTCATTTATTTTTTTTATTTTTTTCTACATTCTAAATGACATTTAAAGTGTTTTCATCTTTATGAGTTCCTCCAAATCCAAATGGAAATTGAGTTACAAATATTTCCCATTATTTAGGGTTTTAGGGTTTTAAGGAATGAGTCCCGATCTTGTGAAAATGGTATACGGCTACCTCGTTTATTTTTTTTAATTTTTTTCTACATTCTAAATGACATTTAAAGTGTTTTCATCTTTATGAGTTCCTACAAATCCAAATGGAAATTGAGTTACAAATATTTCCCATTATTTAGGGTTTTCAGGGTTTTATGTGTCCCGATCTTGTGAAAATGGTATACGGCTACCTCATTTATTTTTTTTTATTTTTTTCTACATTCTAAATGACATTTAAAGTGTTTTTCATCTTTATGAGTTCCTCCAAATCCAAATGGAAATTGAGTTACAAATATTTCCCATTATTTAGGGTTTTTAGGGTTTTAAGGAATGAGTCCCGATCTTGTGAAAATGGTACACGGCTACCTCGTTTATTTTTTTTTAATTTTTTCTACATTCTAAATGACATTTAAAGTGTTTTTCATCTTTATGAGTTCCTCCAAATCCAAATGGAAATTGAGTTACAAATATTTCCCATTATTTAGGGTTTTAGGATTTTATGTGTCCCGATCTTGTGAAAATGGTATACGGCTACCTCGTTTATTTTTTTTTAATTTTTTTCTACATTCTAAATGACATTTAAAGTGTTTTTCATCTTTATGAGTTCCTCCAAATCCAAATGGAAATTGAGTTACAAATATTTCCCATTATTTAGGGTTTTCAGGGTTTTATGTGTCCCGATCTTGTGAAAATGGTATACGGCTACCTCATTTATTTTTTTTTTATTTTTTTGTAAATTCTAAATGACATTTAAAGTGTTTTTCATCTTAATGAGTTCCTCCAAATCCAAATGGAAATTGAGTTACAAATATTTCCCATTATTTAGGGTTTTTAGGGTTTTAAGGAATGAGTCCCGATCTTGTGAAAATGGTATACGGCTACCTCGTTTATTTTTTTTAATTTTTTTCTACATTCTAAATGACATTTAAAGTGTTTTTCATCTTTATGAGTTCCTACAAATCCAAATGGAAATTGAGTTACAAATATTTCCCATTATTTAGGGTTTTCAGGGTTTTATGTGTCCCGATCTTGTGAAAATGGTATACGGCTACCTCATTTATTTTTTTATTTTTTTCTACATTCTAAATGACATTTAAAGTGTTTTTCATCTTTATGAGTTCCTCCAAATCCAAATGGAAATTGAGTTACAAATATTTCCCATTATTTAGGGTTTTTAGGGTTTTAAGGAATGAGTCCCGATCTTGTGAAAATGGTATACGGCTACCTCGTTTATTTTTTTTTAATTTTTTTCTACATTCTAAATGACATTTAAAGTGTTTTTCATCTTTATGAGTTCCTCCAAATCCAAATGGAAATTGAGTTACAAATATTTCCCATTATTTAGGGTTTTCAGGGTTTTATGTGTCCCGATCTTGTGAAAATGGTATACGGCCACCTCATTTATTTTTTTTTTAATTTTTTTCTACATTCTAAATGACATTTAAAGTGTTTTTCATCTTTATGAGTTCCTCCAAATTCAAATGGAAATTGAGTTACAAATATTTCCCATTATTTAGGGTTTTTAGGGTTTTAAGGAATGAGTCCCGATCTTGTGAAAATGGTATACGGCTACCTCGTTTATTTTTTTTTAATTTTTTTCTACATTCTAAATGACATTTAAAGTGTTTTTCATCTTTATGAGTTCCTCCAAATCCAAATGGAAATTGAGTTACAAATATTTCCCATTATTTAGGGTTTTCAGGGTTTTATGTGTCCCGATCTTGTGAAAATGGTATACGGCTACCTCATTTTATTTTTTTTATTTTTTTCTACATTCTAAATGACATTTAAAGTGTTTTTCATCTTTATTAGTTCCTCCAAATCCAAATGGAAATTGAGTTACAAATATTTCCCATTATTTAGGGTTTTTAGGGTTTTAAGGAATGAGTCCCGATCTTGTGAAAATGGTATACGGCTACCTCGTTTATTTTTTTAATTTTTTTCTACATTCTAAATGACATTTAAAATGTTTTTCATCTTTATGAGTTCCTCCAAATCCAAATGGAAATTGAGTTACAAATATTTCCCATTATTTAGGGTTTTCAGGGTTTTATGTGTCCCGATCTTGTGAAAATGGTATACGGCTACCTCATTTATTTTTTTTTTATTTTTTCTACATTCTAAATGACATTTAAAGTGTTTTTCATCTTTATGAGTTCCTCCAAATCCAAATGGAAATTGAGTTACAAATATTTCCCATTATTTAGGGTTTTTAGGGTATAAGGTTTAGGGTATAGGGACGGACTACCCTATATTTATTTTTTATTTTTTTTAAAAATTATTGACTAGAAAACAATATTTTAGCCTTTGTTAATCAGTGGTTTTTTTAGAAAAAGTTATAGAAAAAGATAGAAAAAAACTAAACAAATGAAAGTATATAGAAGAAAAGTCAAAAGAGGGACGGACTACCCTATATTTATTTTTAATTTTTTAAAAAATTTTTTATTGACTAAAAAACAATATTTTAGCCTTTGTTAATCAGTGGTTTTTAGAAAAAGTTATAGAAAAAAAGATAGAAAAAAACTAAACAAATGAAAGTATATAGAAGAAAAGTCAAAAGAGGGACGGACTACCCTATATATTTTTTTTTTTTTTAAATTTTTTTATTGACTAGAAAACAATATTTTAGCCTTTGTTAATCAGTGGTTTTTTTTAGAAAAAGTTATAGAAAAAAAATAGAAAAAAACTAAACAAATGAAAGTATATAGAAGAAAAGTCAAAAGAGGGACGGACTACCCTATATTTATTTTTATTTTTTAAAAAATATTTTATTGACTAGAAAACAATATTTTAGCCTTTGTTAATCAGTGGTTTTTTTTAGAAAAAGTTATAGAAAAAAAGATAGAAAAAAACTAAACAAATGAAAGTATATAGAAGAAAAGTCAAAAGAGGGACGGACTACCTTATTTTTATTTTTTATTTTTTAAAAAATATTTTATTGACTAGAAAACAATATTTTAGCCTTTTTTAATCAGGGATTGGTTTTAGAAAAAGTTATAGAAAAAAAGATAGAAAAAAACTAAACAAATGAAAGTATATAGAAGAAAAGTCAAAAGAGGGACGGACTACCTTATTTTTATTTTTTATTTTTTAAAAAATTTTTTATTGACTAGAAAACAATATTTTAGCCTTTGTTAATCAGTTTTTTTTTTTAGAAAAAGTTATAGAAAAAAAGATAGAAAAAAACTAAACAAATGAAAGTATATAGAAGAAAAGTCAAAAGAGGGACGGACTACCCTATATTTATTTTTTTAGTTTTTAAAAATTTTTTATTGACTAGAAAACAATATTTTAGCCTTTGTTAATCAGTGATTTTTTTTATAAAAAGTTATAGAAAAAAAGATAGAAAAAAACTAAACAAATAAAAGTATATAGAAGAAAAGTCAAAAGGGAGACGGACTACCCTATATTTAGTTTTTATTTTTTTAAAAATTTTTTATTGACTAGAAAACAATATTTTAGCCTTTGTTAATTAGTGGTTTTTTTTAGAAAAAGTTATATAAAAAAAGATAGAAAAAAACTAAACAAATGAAAGTATATAGAAGAAAAGTCAAATTTAGAGACGGATACTAAATCTGTCTCTAAATTTTAGAGACAGATGTTGAATCTGTCACTAAATTAGAGACGGATTAAAAAATCTGTCTCTAAATTAGAGACGGGTTAAAATCTGTCTCTAAAGTTTAGAGACGGATTCTGAATTTGTCTCTAATTTAGAGACGGATTCTGAATCCGTCTCTAAATTTAGAGACGGAATGCGAATCCGTCTCTATTTTAGAGACGGATACAAAACCCGTCTCTATTTTAGAGACAGATACAAAACCCGTCTCTAAAATTTAGAGACGGAATCTGAATCCGTCTCTAAATTAGAGACGGATTCGGATTCCGTCTCTAAATTAGAGACGGATTCATATTCCGTCTCTGAATTAGAGACGGAATCCGAATCCGTCTCTGAATTAGAGACGGAATCCGAATCCGTCTCTGATTTTGGTCCGTCTCTAATCTGTCGCCAAATTAGCTACGGATTCCGTCCGTCTCTAAATTTCCGTCTCTAAATCCGGTTTTCCTTGTAGTGTATGAGAGAGTTCTTGAGGCTGAGGCGCCAAGTGGAGGAACTGACGAGCAAAAGAAAGAAAACGGACAGCGACGACTCTGATGACGACGGCGGCACTATGAATCCCCTTGCACCTTGGATGTTGGAAACAGGACCCCAGAACCAGGCTTTAAACTACCCGAACTTAAACCATATGACGGCTCTACCAGCACCATCGACCACATACAACACCTTGAGGCACAGATGTACGTAGTGGCAAAAGCTTCAGGCCACGACGACATCATGTGCAAGGCTCTTACGAGCACGCTGGTCGACGCAGCTTTGAGGTGGTTTAGAGGCTTGCCCAAAGGGAGCATCGAATCATGGAAGCAGATGAGAAAGAAGTTTTTAGGAAGGTTTGCTACGGCGGGAGAGCGTCGTAAGACTGTCAACGACCTTAGCAACATATCCCAAGGAGCCACTGAAAGCTCGATGAGCTACTTCAAGAGATTCAAGAAACTGGTAGATCAGATTGATGAAGACCTAACAGACAGGGAAATCATAAATTGCTTCAGGCACGGTGTCATTTCCCCCACTCTAGACTACGAGCTTCAAGTCCACCCGGCCAAGTCCCGCAAAGACCTCTATGCCAAGGCGTACGCCGTCGCCGAGGCTGAAGAAAGAAAGTTGCAAAGAGAGGGAAAGGCCGTCGACGAGGTTGAAGCGTCAAAATCCAAGAAGGATAAGGTCGGAGAGAAAGGAAAGAACAAAATGAAGGCGGAAAAAGTCCCGGAGTCGTACACTCCGCTTACCGTGTCTAGAGCAGAAATTTTGAGCAACGTTGATTTTGGCCCGGCGCCAAAGATGAATCCCAGCGGGAAGGGGAAGAAAAACATGAACAAGTATTGCGAATATCACAGAGATAAAGGACATGATACCGAAGAATGTTTTAGCTTGAAAAAGATCATTCAGAGATGGATCGACGATGGACGACTTGGGGAATATGTAAGGAAGGATCGTCAGGCGGCCAACACCCGAGCTGCTAACGACGAGCCTCCACAGAGGAATCCAAGAATGGTGTTAGTAATCTCTGAGGAGACGAGTAAGAATCAGATTAAGAGCGCCATCTACCATCTGAAGAAGGCCCCACATGTCCCCCAAAAATGAGAAACTCCAAACGACGTGATAAGTTTCTTTCCCTACGAGCTGGCATCCAATCCGTTAGCTCGTCAACAAACTCTAGTCATACCTGGCTTCATCGATAACTGCGAATCAAGGAGAATTTTGATCGACACGAGAGCGGCCAAGGACATCTTGTTTTACAACGTCTACCAGAGAATGGGTCTACCTGATAGCCATCTAAGTCCTTACTTAGGTCGTCTAGAAGGATTCACCAATCACCGGGTAGATGCGAAAGGCCAGATCGATCTTCCAGTCGACATTGGGGAACACCCATTGAGAACAATCAAAACAGTAACTTTTATTGTGATCGACGTCGTCAGTGACTACCATGCTATCCTTGGCCAACCCGGTCAAGCCGCTTTGGGGATCGTCGCCTCAGTGCCCCATCAGCGAGTTAAATTTCCTTCCCGTACCGGAGTAGGATGTGTGTTGGGGACGGCCCCAGAATTCCTAGAGCTCGTGCTGAAGGCAAGACGGACCATTGAAATCGACGATCCAGATCACATCGTGAAGCTCTCTAAAACTGTCAAGCAAACGACGACCTCGTACGCCGGCATGTCGACAATCAAGTGTATAGACGACCACGAAGTTTTTGTGGAAGTATTCATGAACGACCAAGCTGCAAAACCACAACTTTTGGTCGCCCAAGAATCGGGTGCCGAGCTGGATAAATTGATTGACAACGAGGTACCAGATCTGACACCTGAAGCAAGAAGGAAAATTAAAGAGATCGTCATTGAATCCATGGACTTTAGGGACGACGCCCCTGAGATAAAGCCAGCCGACGAGCTAATTGAACTGGTCATTAATCCTGACTATCCAGAGCAGAAAATCAAGCTGGGGTCTCAGTTACGCACTGAGGAGAGGGAAGAGATAATCTCCCTACTCAAACAAAACCTCGATGTTTTTGCTTGGAAGGTGGAAGATATGAAGGGGATTAGAGAGGACGTGGCAGTTCATAGGCTTGGAGTGAACCCCACCATGAAATTCAAAGAGCAAAGATGTCGTGTTTTTTCAACTGAAAAAGAGATTGCTATAAAGCAAGAGATTGAGAAGTTGCTGAGAGCTGGAATTATTGTGAACGCTGGGTTCACAACTTGGTTAGCTAATGTGGTTCTTGTGAAAAAGCCAAATGGGAAGTGGAGATTGTGTGTCGACTTTACCGATCTAAACCTGGCGTGCCCCAAGGACAGTTACCCTTTGCCCAGAATTGACAAGCTCGTCGATTCTGTGGCCGGTCACACTACTTTGAGCTTTCTTGATGCTTATTCTGGCTACCACCAAATCAAGATGGCTGAAGAAGACATTCCGAAGACGGCCTTTCAGGCTGCAGGGGGAACTTATTGTTATACGAAGATGCCTTTTGGGCTTAAGAACGCCGGGGCCACTTACCAAAGGATGATAAACAAGGTATTCAAAGACCAGATCGGCGACAACTTAGAGGCGTATGTTGATGATATGGTCGTCAAAAGTAGAAAGAGAAAGCATGTCGACGACCTCCAGCAAACATTCACCAATCTACGAGCCAATGACATGGTCCTTAACCCAGCTAAATGCATTTTCGGAGTCGCAGCAGGAAAGTTTCTAGGATTCATGCTCTCTCAACGGGGAATTGAAGCCAATCCTGAAAAAATTAAGGCTTTGATAGACATGGCAGAACCTACGAGCATCAAGGAAGTTCAGCGCTTAAATGGACGAGTAGCGGCCTTAGGTCGTTTCATTGCCAAGTCTGCTGAGAGGTCGCTTCCGTTTTTTAAAGCTCTCCGAGGTGCAAAGGACTTCAAATGGACGGATGAATGCTCTCTTTCGTTTAAACAGCTGAAAGAGTATCTTGGCTCCCCACCACTCCTCCAAAGCCCCGTAGCAGGAGAAGACCTTTACGTATATCTCTCGGCGAGTGATAAGGCCGTCGCAGCCGTATTGGTTAGAGAGGAAGGTGGAACACAAAGGCCATTCTACTACGTCAGCAAGGCTTTATCGGATGTGGAAACTCGTTACTTCAACGCGGAGAAGATCGCTTACGCTCTCGTCATCACAGCACGAAAGCTACGAGCATACTTCTCTGCTCACCCCATCGTCGTTTATACGGATGCCCTACTGCGCAAGATCTTGCACCGTCCCGAAAGCTCTGGTCGTCTTCTCAGCTGGAGAATTGAGCTGACTGAGTTTGATATTGAATATAGGACGAGAAAGACCCTACAGGCACAATCTTTAGCAGACTTCCTAGTTGAGACGTCGTTCACCATCGACGACGATCAAAGGCAGCTACAGCATGCAAGCAAAGGAAAGGAGGTCGTTGAACAGCCAGTGGAGTTAGTTTTGCCCGTAGGCTGTTGGAAGATCTTTTCAGACGGGTCGGCAACCAGAAACCTGAGCGGAGCAGGGATCGTTCTTGTTGAACCAGAAAGCGGGACAGTTTTTGAAGAAGTGTTGAGGTTCAAGTTTCAAGCATCTAACAACCAGGCCGAGTACGAAGCGCTCATAGCAGCCATTGAATACGCCAAGTGTTTTGGAGCTACCAAGGTCGCAGCATTCTGTGATTCCCAGTTAATAGTAAACCAAGTGCGTGGAGATTATCAGGTCGTCGATTCCACCCTACAGAAGTACCATTCGTTGGTCGGAGAATTAATCCAGGGGTTAGAATTTTGGGCCATACAAAGAATAGCTCGTGAAAACAACGAACACGCCGACCTGCTCTCAAAGCTGGCTACAGATCAACTCCCAGAGGAGGAGCATGGCCATCACCTAGCCTATTTGGAACAACCAGCCTACGAGCGAGTAAAGGTCATGTGCAATACTGACGGTCCTAGGTGCTGGATAGACGAGCTGAAGGCTTTCATTGAGAAGGATGAATTACCAACGGATGAAGTTCTGACAAGGCAAATCAAGAGAAAGGCTCCCAGATTTACAGTCGTAGAAGGAGAGCTCTACCGACGATCCATTACTAGACCATTGTTGAAATGCGTCCACCCGGACAAGGTCGTTCAATTACTTTTCGAGGTACATCAAGGAGAGTGCGGGGGCCATCCTGGGGCCCGCACCCTGGCTGATAAGATCATTACCATGGGGTACTACTGGCCCCACCTCCGTGAAGATGCCAAACAGTTCGTAAGAAAGTGTGACACCTGCCAGCGTTTCGCCGATCTCCCCAAGCTGCCGACGACCGAGCAAACCCCTGTCATGGCCGCTTGGCCGTTTGATATGTGGGGTGTTGACCTGATTGGGCCTTTTCCACCGGCCAAGGGAGGAGTCAAGTATGTAATCGTGGAGGTTGACTATTTTTCGAAGTGGGTGGAGGCCAAGGCCTTGAACAAAATCACTGAAAACAACGCCCTATGCTTCATCCATGATTCGATATGGTGTCGTTTCGGAATCCCAAGGGTGATCGTTTCAGACAATGGCCTGCAGTTTTCGAGAAAGTTCGAGCAAGAATTGAACAGAATGGGTGTCAAACACTCCAAGTCATCAGTTGCCTATCCCCAAGGCAACGGGCAAGCTGAAGCGGCGAACAAGCTCGTCTTATCTGCTTTGTGTAAAAATCTGGAAGGAAAAGATACAAGATGGTTGGACGGACTACCCTCGGCTCTTTGGGGTGTCCGCACAACCACCGGGGCCCACGGGAGAAACCCCATTTGCTTTGGCCTACGGCTCGAGGCCATGGCTCCCGCCAGGCTTCGGGTTGCCAACGAGACCGAGTTGCTCTCTGCACGACGTTGAAAAGAACATCCATGCTTAACCGGCAAGTTGACTCCGGACCTACTTGAGATGAACGAAGATTGGACGCCCAACTAAGGATGGAGAATTAAAAAAGAAAACCAAGGCTTATCATGATAAGAAGGTGAAGAAGAGGTTCTTTAAAGTCGGCGACTATGTGCTCAGAAAGATCGAAGCAACGGGACTCAAAGCCCGTCAAAATAAACTCTCCCCCAATTGGGAAGGACCATACATTGTCACAAGTGTGGTCAGAGAGGGAACCTACCGCCTAGCTAAGCCGAACGGTGAGCATCTCAAGCATCCATGGCACGCCAATCATCTTATGAAGTATTACTTTTGATCGTCGTCAATCAACACTCAGCGCCCTCAGGGCACCCCTTTTGTGGTTCTTAGTTTAAACTTTTGATTGTCATTTTGTGAAAAGTTTTTGATCGTCTGTAATTTTGAAAGTCTTAAGGGATAATCTATAAATCCCAAGAGTCGTCGAAAGTGAATGGGTTGTCAATACGCTGTTGTTAATCAGAAATTATCAATGGAAGCTCATCACTTCACCGAACTTCATTCATTACAAACCCAAGAAACTTAAGACGGTTGAAGCCTGACTTCGACCCCTACAACTACTTTGATCAAGTATAAAAATCAGTCGAGGCAAAGACTTCGACATTTACACTCACTTTAGCCAAGTATAAAGGTTAGACGAAGCCAGACTTCGTCAAACGCTATAACGGAATAAGACAACTCGTCCATAGAGTCTTGCCTACGAGCAAGAAACCTATGAACCTTCGTACTATTCCTACGAGCCATTTGAGAAGTTGAGAAAGTACAAGAGCAAACAAGTGTCGACCACATTAGGACGACCCAAAGCTCTGGTCGTCGCTAACGACGACCATTCATGCTTGTCCTCAAACTTACTCGTACAAAACAAGTTATCACATGCTATCTACGTTAACACAGATTAACTAACAGAAAACAAAGGCATTGAATAACTCAACATAAAGCAAACATTGTATGTACGACCCCCTCTAAACAATGAGGAAACAGGCCGACTACGTTACAAAAATTAAAGATTGTTTTGAAACATTGTTTAAGACAACCAAATCGAGTTGGGACATTGTTCGAGACGTTACATATCATTTCAATAAAGTAGATTACTGAGGATTGTCGACGATTGATGGAGCAGCATCAGGATCAGGACCGTCTTCGACGAAGTTGGCATAATAGGCATCGAAGTTCTTAGGATCAACAGCGGGAACTGGCCACTCGTCCTTACCAGCTTTCCTGTCGTCTTCTCTGATGATGATCAAGTCATTATCATTAAAGGGAACTAAAGGATGAACCAGACGAGCTTCTTCGTCATGCGCCGGTTCGGTACAGAGGTCCGCCAGCTTCTTCGTAGATAAAAGGCCCTTAGTCTCCGGATCAGCAAGGATCCTCCGGGCCAAATGTTTGGACCCGTCTTGGAAAAAGCAGCTAGCCTTGTCGGTAACGACCTTGAGAAATTCGGCGCCTCCCTTGAATTCTGCAACGGCGTCCAACCTGGCCTCCCCAATAGCAACTTGATGATCAGCCCTCATTGATTCAATCTGGTTCCGGGCAGACTCGTAGTCAGATGTCAGTTTATCAACTTTGCCCTCTGCAGCACGAAGAGCAGTCGCCAAGATTTTTCCATCCTTCTCAAGTTTTGCTTTATCAGCTTTCACCGTTTCCGCCTCCTCCAAAATGACATTTTTCTGAGCCATTAATGACTCGTAGGCAGCGGTCAATTGGACGATGTTTTCTTCAGCTTCCTTCAATTTTCTCTCAGCCGTCTCCTTAGCCCCGACAGACAAAACCAGCTGCTCGTTCTCCTTGGCCTCGGCGTCGTAGCATGCCTTGAAGTCCGCCGTCATAGCTTCCATCATCGACGTCATCTGCCATCAAAGGATTATTATTAGCACAAGTATAAAACTACGAGATACGCAAGAAAAGAAAAACAACAGAACTACCTCCGTTTGCATCAGTCCGAAGCGAGCATGATAAGTTGTCGGACTCATCTTAGCCCCCCTCATCTGGCGTACTAGATCAGCATCTTTGCCCCGTTTGGTCAAGGCCGTCCCCAGAAGGAGGGCAGGGCCACTCCGAGCCAAACAAGGAACCCCAGAGATCTGAGGAACCTTACCAAACTTGGTGGCCATCTCCAGAGCCTTTGCCCTGGTAAGTACTCCAGACGACGATCCAGGAGCTTCGGTTTGAGGGGTCGAAGGGTCGGAGGAACTTATGGGGTCGTTGTCAGCTCTATTTCTCTTTTCTTTTTCTCTCCCGGAGCCAGCAGGATGGTCCTTCCACTTCTTGGAGACGCGGCTCCCTTCTCCGACGACCTCATGATTGGAGTCTGAGCTTCCAACGTCCTCAGGGTTAATGTGCTCACCCTCAACGACGACGACCTGTTGGTCCTCAATATTGGCAGCTGCTGCACTTGACTCAACTCCAATTTCTTTCTCCAGCCCGTCGACTACTACTTGACGACCCCCAGTGTTTAGGCCCCCAACGACGACCTCCTTTTCGATCAAAGGAATAGCGCCAGCAGGATTGTCCTTGGGAAGCTCATCATTCCTCTTCGTCTGATTCTCCTGCCGGCCACAAATAGCATTGCTCGTCGCCCTATCCTTCTTGGCCTTGGTCCGCACAAGGGGTCTGATTGCCTCACTCATACTTCTAACTTTCTTCTCAATAAGGCTGATATCCTTCTCAGAGAGAACTGCCAAGAAAAATGAGAAAAAGTTAATTGAGTCATACACGACGGGACATAAAGGCACATTGTCAAAGTAAATAGACGAGTGTTGAGAGCCCAACCCCCAGACATCTCAAGGTTTTCACAACGCTCTTCAGGACGGTCAAAGCGGGCACCAGCGCAATTAATGCAGTTGTCTTCCCATTGCAAGTCGTCGTGAACGACCCAAACTGGATAACGGGGGTCAAGGTTTATCTTCACCAAGGGATCGGGGACCTTCGATGGCTTGTCCATGATGCCAGTCCTTATGTACCTCCAGTGAGAGGCCTCAATATTCTCAAATGCCACCCATCCATGACTCAATAGATCGTCAATCTTTCCTTTCAGCTCATCGGCCCACGGAGCTTGAAATATATGGTCGGAGACAGGATCACGACTCTCGTGCCAAGGAAATTGCCACCCTACCCGGCTCTCCACCAAAATCATATGATCCCGGCCTCACTCGTACACCTTATTTTGGGTGTCTAAAAACAAGCCTTGGACATTTCTAATGCACGACACACTTACCAAGGACTTCCCGTTCTTAGTGGATCGTTTGGTCCGATAATATTGACGGAACACTTTGTTACATGGCTCATAGCCAAGAAATCTGCAAACGACGATGAAGCACGATAGAACTCTAACCGTGTTACCGCTTAGCTCCATCGGCACGCAATCGGAATCTTCAAGAAACTCGTTGATAAAGGGGTCCAAAGGCAACCTCAACCCAAGCTCGAATTGTTTATAGAAGAAGGCAACTTTCTTCTTGCTGGTGAGGAGAGATTGTCTACGGGGCTCATACTCTCTCTGGCTAAGATACTCCAGTTTGTAATTATTTGCATGCACCCTGAACGAACTTCGAAGGGAATCTATAAACGGCTTTGCGATATCTCCCTTTGTCGCAGCCTCGACCTCGTGATAGCCCAACCACCTTGAGCACCACCCCCGAAGTCTCGTTCATTACTTCCAACTCGTACACCTGTGTGGAAGGCGTCAACAATCCTAGTGTTTCCAGCACTCGTACTGGCTTCATTTACTTCTTGAGCCGGCTGGTCGGGGCATCCGTCGTGATCTATGTCTACAAAACAAGGAAAGACAGAAGGGGAATCAGTCCTAACATTTTCAGACGACGACCTATCTATGGGCAACCTAGATTCCCCTACAACCAAATTCCTACATGAATCACGACGGGACAAGGAATAGTTGGCTCGTATATGATTCGGCAGGTCGTTCATGGATCTAAAGGGCGTCACTCTTGGGTCACCTTCCTCAAAATCCCCAAGAACCTGAAATAGCCCGGATCCGAGAAAGGCTTCGCAGCCCCGGCATCTGGCAATCTTTCGCGTTGGCGGCGGTGTCTCGCCGTTTTGTTTTCGCATTTTGTAGAGTCGCCACGCCGTTTTTATTAAGCCCAAAACATTGAAAAAGGGCATCAGTTTAAAGATAATTTTAAACTGTTTTTGTGTGATGAGATTTTGAGTTCGGAGGTCAGATGACTCCTCGGGAAGAGAATATTAGAATATTAGAGCTCACCCGAGTCGCCTCGTAAAACGAGTCTTTCGGATACCCCTAATATCCTTTAAATGTTGTGTGTGTGTGTGTGTGCTTTTAAAAATGCATGCTGTATCGGATGTCTACATTGTATGCTATGTATGGAAATGTATTGAAATAGTAATGGAAGGAAGCCTTACCAATGTTGGTTCGTGTCTCTGTCTTCCGCTTTGGGGAATAGTGTTTGAGGTCGAAGTAGCGTTCCGGTATGGATCTCGGATTGCTTCGGGAGGGGCCGGTTGTCCGCGGACGAGTTTCGGCGTGAGTTGATGTTGCAGGCTGCGTTCGGGCGAGAGGTTCGACGTGCGTGGGGATCGTCGGGATCACTCGGGCGAGAGGTTCGGCGTGCGTTGAGGTGGCGAGGAGTCACTCGGGCGAGTTTCGGCGTGGGTTGGGATCGCCGGTTTGACTCGAAAAGAGCCGGGACACCGTGGAAAGACCAGGCAAGGCCTCGGAGTACCACGAGGGGCCTCAGAGTACCTCGAGAGTGCCTCGGGGCAGCGCGGAAGCATCTCGAGAGCGCTCGGGGAGGCTTCGGAGCACCACGAGGGGGCTCGAAAGGCCTCGGAAGAATCCGAAAGGGGCCGGGAATGCCTCGGAAGGACTTAGAGGGGAAGCCAGAAGGCCTAGGGAGGAAGAGAGAAGTGGGAGGTGTGTGAAAATGAGGAGGGAGCCCTCTATTTATAGTGCCGAGATTAGGTGCAAAGAGGTCCGTACGGACCTCACAGTAATCCGAGACTTTTGGTTTTTCTCGATTTGAGGGAATACGTGATGATGGAGGAATATTTGCAATTATGATGTTCCACTGTGCAATAAGGTCCGTACGGACCAAGTTGACATGCAAAAGAGGTCCGTACGGACCAACTCTGCGAGGGGTAATCATTTTCCCAGGATTTGAGGGAATATTGTGGACTTTAAGAGGATTCAGTAATTATTAACGCAATGAGGTCCGTACGGACCATTATTGCTTTTCCAATTTCCTGAAAATTCCCAAAAGGTCCTTTTGTCCCTTTTTATCCCGAGAAAGGCTCCTCCTTGGTTTGGCTGGGGGTTTAGAGAGGGTTTTGAGTGAGAGGGGTCGTCGAGGCTGCGTTGATGAGTCTGCGGTGCTTTCCGTGTGTTTGAAAGGGTGTGATCAGATTGGGGTACTTACGAAGCCCCTCGACGACGTCACTTATGAAAGAAGTGGGGTCGCCGATAAGATAAGTGGTCCTAATGCGGATCGCGTCTTTGGGAGATGAAGTGGCCAAGGGAGGTCAGTGTGAGGACGTGGTGGTGTCCTATTGTGTGACCGCATAGGTCAGTAGGCTGAACCTGTGATAGGATTCCTACGTATCCCTGGCGGGAATCAAGCCTGGTCGTAGTTCGGGTGTGGGGTGAGTGTTTTGTGAATGCGGGCGTGGTGGTGCCCTGAAGTGTCGTGTGACCGCCGAGGTCAGTGGTGAGGACGTGGTGGTGTCCTGGGTGACCGCATAGGTCGATGGCTGGACCCTGTGATAGGATTCCTACGTATCCCTGGCGGGAATCAAGCCTGGTCGTAGTTCAGAGGTCGTGAAATTGTGAGTGCGGGCGTGGTGGTGCCCTGAAGTGTTGTGTGACTGCCGAGGTCAATGGTAAGGACGTGGTGGTGTCCTAAGATGTGGTGACCGCCGAGGTCAATGGTGAGGACGTGGTGGTGTCCTGGGATGGAAATTTTACGATTTTCCTAATCGGGTGGTTTAAGGCCTTCCGGGCCGGAGATAGTTGTGAGGACTTGAATCGTCTTCTGAATGTGGTTGCGCCACGCGTGAGGACTTTGAATCGTCTTCTGGCGGCGGTTTTGGTGCCACGCGGGAGGACTTTGAATCGTTCTTCTGGCGGCGGTTGGTGCCACGCTGGAGGACTTTGAATCGTCTTCTGGCGGCGGTTGGTGCCACGCTGGAGGACTTTGAATCGTCTTCTGGCGGCATGTTGGTGTTATGCGCGAGGACTTTGAATCGTCTTCTAGCCGCAGTTGATGTTATGCGCGAGGACTTTGAATCGTCTTCTAGCCGCAGTTGATGTTATGCGCGAGGACTTTGAATCGTCTTCTAGCCGCAGTTGATGTTATGCGCGAGGACTTTGAATCGTCTTCTAGCCGCGATTGATGTTATGCGCGAGACTTTGAATCGTCTTCTAGCCATGATTGATGTTATGCGCGAGGACTTTGAATCGTCTTCTAGCCGCGATTGATGTTATGCGCGAGGACTTTGAATCGTCTTCTAGCCATGATTGATGTTATGCGCGAGGACTTTGAATCGTCTTCTAGCCGCAGTTGATGTTATGCGCGAGGACTTTGAATCGTCTTCTAGCCGCAGTTGTGGAGGCATGGCTGCCTTGTGCTTTGATTGCGAGAGGCGTAGATGCCTTTGTGCTTTTGCATGTTGAGTAGAAGGTTGGACTTACGATGACTGCCGGTGCTTGCATTGCCGTTGAAGTGGGCAAGGATGATGGCCGGTGATTGCTTCACCATTTGGCATTTTGGAGGCGCTTCGTGCCTTGGGACTTGTACTCGGAGGTGTTGGCTCCTTCTTGTGCTTGTTTTGCCATTGAGTGGGCGAGGATGATGGTCGGTGCTGGGGATATGCAGTCTTGTATGACTTCCCTTTGACGTGTTGGGGGAGGAGCTCGGGCTTACTTTGATGGCCGGTGCTTGCGTTGCCGTTGAAGTGGGCGAGGTCCGGGCTTACGTTGACGGCCGGTGCTTGAATTGCTGGGGATGCATGACCTTGTAGGGGCCCTTTCTGCTGAGAAGATGACTTCGGCCCTCCTTTGAGGGCCAGTGGTTGAGTTGTCGTTGAGCGTTTTGGAGGCGTCTTGTGCCTTGATATTCGTGCTGGGAGGTGTTGGCTCCTTATTGAGTCGCCGTCGGGCGTTTTGGAGGCGTCTCGTGCCTTGATATTCGTACTGGGAGGTGTTGGCTCCTTATTGAGTCGTCGACGGGCGGGCGGTGGTTGAATTTCCGTTGAAGTGGGCGAGGTCCGGGCTTACGTTGACGGCCGGTGGTTGAATTGCCGTTGGAGTGGGCGAGGTCCGGGCTTACGCTGACGGCCGGGGATTGAATTGCCGTTGGAGTGGGCGAGGTCCGGGCTTACGCTGACGGCCGGTGGTTGAATTGCCGTTGAAGTGGGCGAGGACCGGTCTTACGTTGATGGCCGGGGATTGAATTGCCGTTGGAGTGGCGAGACCGGCTTACGGCCGACAGGGGATTGAATTGCCGTTGGAGTGGCGGCGAGGTCCGGGCTTACGCCGACGGCGGTGGTTGAATTGCCGTTGAAGTGGGCGAGACCGGTCTTACATTGACACGGGGGATTGAATTGCCGTTGGAGTGGGCGAGGACCGAGTCTTACACTGACGGCCGGGGATTGAATTGCCGTTGGAGTGGGCGAGGACCGGTCTTATACTGACGGCCGGTGGTTGAATTGCCGTTGAAGTGGGCGAGGTCCGGGCTTACGCTGACGGCCGGGGATTGAATTGCCGTTGGAGTGGGCGAGGTCCGGGCTTACGCTGACGGCCGGGGATTGAATTGCCGTTGGAGTGGGCGAGGACCGGTCTTACGTTGACGGCCGGGGATTGAATTGCCGGGTTAGGGACCATTCTGCACTTGGATTTGCTGGAGAAGGCCTTAGGACGACCCGGGGGCAAACATTATAAGGGCGGGAAAGTAATTTGGCCACCTTGCAAAGAGGTCCGTACGGATCAACCTTTGCTGCAAAGAGGTCCGTACGGACCAAGTTGGTTTACAGGTTCTCCAGGTGTTTGACCGGGTTTAAATGCCGAGCCCTTCCCCATTCCTTCTTCTTCCGTTGCGTGAACCAGAGAGAGAGAGAGAGAGAAAATCCTCCATTGTTAACCAAAATCAACAATTTTTGCTTGAATTGCTTGCCATGGCTGAAGGATCTCGAAGGAGTCGTCGTCAGCGCTTGATCAAGAGGTGGTCGAGCAACGGATGGAGCTCCAAAGGAATTGGATTTCGTTCGTTCCATCTTCGAAGAACCCGGATGTCTTGTATCCGAATCCGGAGGTGTACAATCGTCGCTCTATGAACGTCGGGGAGGTAAGAAATCTGTTCCGTTTTGATTCCCTGCTCGAATTTTTGAATGCTAGAACTAGGTTTTAGTTTTTCGCATTTTTGAATTTTTTGTTATTTTTTTATGCCTTTTTGTGAAATTCTTGATGAATTGTTGAAAATAGACATGTAAAAATTGTGGGTATGTGTATTTTGTGCAGAAATGTGTAGATTAGCTCTTATTTGTGAAAATAAAGTGCCTCTCTATGAAAATGCATGTTTTGGTGTTTTGTACCGTATGCTGTTTATGTATGTACATTATGAGAAAAGTTATCGTGTAGTGATAATTTTGTGAAAAAAATGTGACATGTGCCGTGTTTTGTGACGGGTTTTGTCTGAAAGTGTGTGCCGTGTAGGGACGGATTTTTTGAAAAATGTGTTATGCATATGTGTCGTGCCGTGTGTGCCATGTTCTTGGGTGACGGACTTTGTGGGGAAAATATGTGCAATATGTGCCGTGTTTTTGTGACGGGTTATATGTGCCTTTGCCGTGTTGGAACGGACTTTTCTGAAAATGTGTCGTGTAGGGCTTAATCCCTTTTTTTTTCTTTTGAGAAAAATGTGTACAAATGTGGTGCCGTTAGTGTTTTGTGACGGGCTGCATGGGAAAAATTATAATGTATGTGAAAATTATGTGCAATGTGTGCCGTGTTTTGTAACGGGTTATTTTCATGGCTTTCCGTGTTGGGACGGATTTTTGTGCCTTTTGTTTTGTATTAAGTACTGTGATTGACGTACCTTTGCTGTGTTTACCTGCAGGATGCGGGGCTTATGGCCGGGAAGGCCAAGAGGATGAAGACTCGGGGATCGCTCGAGGCATTGTTGTTGGCTAATGGCGGCGGATGCCCGATATTTCCGTGGACGGTAGGCCGAGTCCCAGGAGAGGCTGGTCTACGCTTACGGCACAGGTGTGTTTGTTGAGAACCCGGGCTGGGTTTCGACACGAGGAAGAACAAGAGCGTCTTCCTTGGCCTTTACGAGTGCGGTGGGATACCACCCACACCTTTCATACCGAGCCGGGAGAGGTGACGGTGACGCCGACCGACTTTCTTTGCGATTACCGGGCTTTCCTTCAAAGGAGGGCCGGTACGGTGGAGAGATATGATCTCCGATGTGGTGTTGGCCGAGGCTGCTGGGCTTTGAGCCTCGTCCTCGCAGGGGCACAGGCATGTTATATAGTGACGTGGAGCTGAAGATCACGGCCGGTATTGGGGCCTACATCCGGGTACCGGCCGGGTGACGGCGGAGCGGTGGCGCGCTCCTTTTTGTGGTATGCACCGTCCGAGGCTTTGTTCTCGAACCACGCGACCGCGGCTCCCTTTGCTCTGTTTGGAGAGCTTGATTGACCTGGATAGGTGCTGTGATATTGCTTGGGGCGAGCGAGGCTTGGCCGAGCTCTACTTCTCCTTGGACCGGTTTAGCGGGGTGTGGCCGATTCGTTGGCTGTTTTGACTTTGCTTTGGAGGTATGAGTTCATTGCTGTTTTTGATTTAGAAACTTGTCGTTTCTCCGTTTTCTTTTGTGAGCCTTCTCTGTTTTGTCACGAGTGTGGTTCTATGAGGTTTTTCGGTGCTTCCCGTGGGATAGAGATCCGGGTACATTCTTTGCGTACCTGCTATCTTTGAAATTTGGGCTCGCACGGCGAGGAAGAGGAGGACCAGCGGGGGAAGCTCACCATCGCCTACGGGGATGTGCGGGGAGCGTCTAGAGAGGGGTAGCCGGAGGGGTTCGTCTTGTTCCCGTGGGCTCGGTATGAGGGGGATGAGTTTGAGGGGCTCCCGAGGTGACGGCGCGACGGAAGATGCTTTGCGGGGCTTGACCTACGACAGTCGTCATGCACGGGAGCGGGTCTTCCGGGCAAAGATGGCCCCGGTGTGCTTCCCGTGGCTCCGAGGGACCCTCCCTTTGGGATGCTTGATTCCCGGGATATAGATGTGCTTGATTTCGAGAGGTACCTTGGCGGTGTCGACGCCGAGGAGTTCATTTTGTATGGAGAGGAGTACGGGGCCTTCGTGAGGAGGAAGCTGAGGACGCCGCGAGTGCGCGAGAGAGAGAGAGGCCGGCCCGCAGGCTCCCCGAGAGGTTCCGATGCGGGGCCGGATTTCACGTATGTCGTGGGGACGGGTCGAGGAGGAGGGTGTGCATGCCCGTTCCCCGAGCAGAGCTCTGCTTGCATACGAGTGGATCTGACAGATCGGTGAGTGGCGACTCTTTTCCATCTTGGCATCTTTTACGTATTTTTCTCTTTTGTTGTTGAGTATAAGCTTGTATTCTTTGAGCGTTTCCTTGGCACAACTTGTTGGTGCAGTCCGGGGAGAGCTTATGATATCTTGACTCGCCGTTATGTGGCGATGAGGTCGTTTGCGAAGAAGATGGCGTCGAAGATATCTTGCCGGTCTTCGCGACGCGTGCCGGCGTACGAGCCTATGCCTTCGAGGCATTACGTGGGCGTTCCTTCGCCTAGAGCCGAGCCGAGCCGCAGCAGCCAGAGGGACCTTCGAGTGGCGGCATAGCAATGGATGCCGGGACATCTTCGGGAGCTCCGAGGCCGCGGACCTTTTATCGGTTCTTCCCTCAGCAGGATGCACGGGGTGAGGGTTCGTCAGAGCCTTCCTTCTTCGATCCTTTCGCAGGATTTGATCCTTCGGATTATTTTGAGTGGCAGCCTCCGGCGGGGGCTCGGTACTCTGATGACGAGGACGTGACGGGCGAGTTCACAGGGATGCCCGACTTCTCTGGAGGACCTCGGCGAGGATGATGATGCTGAGGAGTCTGATTAGTATTCATTTGATTTCCCTCTTTTTTTTTTGTTTAGCAACAGACATTTGATGTACCTGTAATAAAACACTCGTATTTGCACGGCAAACAGTATTTTATTTTAAGATGTAATGTCATTTTTGTGATTCCCGGGATTTGTCCTAGAAATGGTTGCTATTATTATTATATTTTTGTACATGCCACGTGAGTGAGAGTGCGTTTGTGGGTAGTGTATGTTCTTAGGGAATGGCTTTGGCCGGTGTTTGGGCGGTTTGGAGCAAGGTCTGGCGAGGACAGTGATTGTTATGCTTGTTTCTTTGGGAAAATGGGTTCTTTTTGCAAGGAGGTCCGTACGGACATACTTAGCATGCAAAGAGGTCCGTACGGACCAACCTTGCTTTTGGGAAGGAGATAAATGCTTACCAGTGTACGGTTCTTCCTCATTTCCCCATTTGCTGCCATTTTCGAGCTTTCTTCCCCATTTTCTCTAGGAACCTCCATTTTTGCCATGGATTCTTCGTACGTCCCTAGAATTTTGCCGAGGCTTTCGCAGGAGAGGCAAGCACACTTCCTTGAGCATTTGAAAACGTGGATGCGGCGCCGTATGAGGCATCGAGACGGGCTTTCGAGGTAAGGTTTCGTCTTTGCTCGATTTGGTCTTTTAAGGAGTTGGTTCCTGATTGGGATTTGTTGCGGGCTGCCGCGAAGTTGCAGGATGTTAGGAGGCATGTCTGTGTTTCTCCTATAATGAAATGGTGCCCACTTTTGAGGATTTTCGGGCTTTGATTGGAGGACCGGAGGTGGAGGCCATCTCGCTTCCTTTGATTGGTGGTCTTTGCGTCGTGAGCGTGAAGCTTGCGAGGCTTTCTTCGTACTTCGTTGGAAGAAGTGCGGGGCATGATCCTTGATTCGGGTCATATCGACATTTACGAGGCTGCAGGAGCGGTTCATGGTTGATGATGAGAGTGACGTCTCTTGGGATGTATTCGCCTTGTGCGTGATGGCGGCGCTTTTCTGGTCGGCTCCCTTGGCATTTGTGATGGGGCTTTGCTAGATGTGGTAGGGACGCTGCAGAGTGGAGAGGATATTGTCCCGTTGTGTGGGGGAGACTCTTCATGTAGTATCGACTCGTCGCGGCCCAGGGATCGTTTTATGAGAGGGGGAAGCCCCACTTTGCTCACCTTGTGGGCTGCGAGAGAGACTTGAGGCCATGCCCGAGGCTCCGACGTCGTTTAGCCCGTGGTCATTTGCTCGGCGACCTCTTGTGTTGGATATGGATCGATCCGCACAGGAGAGATGGATGGCACGGCTTGGTACGCATCGAGATCCGGCTGGTGGGTTCCTTGGCTGGAGGATTGAGACTAGGAGGATCTTGCGGGGAAGGGTCCTACGTTGTCGAGTTCCGGGTTTGTCTTGGTCTTCCTTCTATATTCCGTCGCTTGTTTCCGGCGGTTTGGGATGAAGCGAGAGCCTTTGTTGGGGCAGGATGACCTTGCTCTTTGCGGAGGTAGTTCCTCTTTGTATGGCGGCTTCGGGTGCCTTCTTGCATTTACGAGGTATGGAAGTATTCCGCTTTCCCTCTGTGGTACTCCTTAGACGTCGGGAGAGTGTCGTATTGACGACTCGGTACTCGGCTTTGGTATGAGCGGCGTGTTGGGCGATCCCAAGTGGTCTTGGAGAGCGAGGCGTGTAGCGATTACAGGACCCGGTTGCCGTAGTAGCTATTGCCTTAGGAGTGCCGAAGCCCGGGTCTCGACCACTTTGGATGTGACGGGAGACACTTTGTTTGACTACGAGACTAGAGTTGACCGGCCGACGGGGAGGGGTCCTCTTTGCGGACTCGCGGGGAGGAGATCCGAGCCGAAGCACGGGCGAATGAAGCCACGAGAGCTACTAGATTGTTTGACTCTACGGGGAGGACCCCGATCTCGGAGCGAGAGACGCAGAGTTGGTTCACGTGGAGCGAAAGAAGACTCGCCGGGGACGAGGGAAGAAAGGAAAGAATGGCGAGGGGACAAGCGCGAGACGGCGCGGAATGACCTCCTAGGTATCCATTCATTGCATTTGCAAACACATTATTTGTTAAATGTATTAAGTTTGTCTTTTAGCATGTTGTGAACTTGAGAGTAGACCGTGCTTGAACTCATCAAGAAATGTTGTAACCGTTAGTGATTTGTGATTTACTTTTAAAGCTCTGTCGAGACGCAAGATCTCTTGTTTGCCTTTGTTTCTTTTGTGCACTTTGTCGGCGTCCATCTTTGGACTTTTACATTTGCATTTGCGGGTGACGATGCAGGCCATGTCGGCAATCCCCTTTGCTGAGGCTTTGTGCTTGGGCGAGAGGTTGAATGCTCCCTTGACAAGTCGTTTTGACGGTCTTTTTCGCAGCTTCCTTGCCTCTTGTTGGCGTCGGGCTCTTGACCTCTTTTCGCAAACTTCTCGCTTGAGCTTCTTTTATTTATTGTTTTTTTTTGTGAGCCCTTGCTCGAGCTCTTTTTTTTTTTTTTTTTTTTTTTTTTTTTGAAGCGCGTGAGGGCGAAGACAAGCCCCTGGCTTGGAAGCGAGACATGAGTCGGTCGTTTGATGCTGAGTGACCCTCGGATGTCCTTTTCGATGTTGCCGCCGTCGTTTGACTTGGTCAAGGAGACTATTTGGGGCGTGTTCTTGAAAAGTGCGTAGCTTGATGGAGGTCTTGGTTGACATTCAAACTTTTGACTTTTTTGTGTATTTTTAGACCGGACCAATTAAGGTTGCCTACGTTCCCCTGACTAGAGGGCTCGGGTGCGCGTAGTTCGACACTACATGGAGTGCCAAGAGATGCACGAGTTTGTTCTTCTTTAGGCGAAGTATCTGCGAAGTTTGCTTCCGTTGATTTGGATTCATGAAGGGATTGCCGTCTAGGTCCGTCGGCTTCATGGCGCCTCCGGAGAAGATCTTTTGAACCACGAAAGGGCCGATCCAGTGGGTTCCCATTTTCCCAGTGGGTTGGTTCGAGTGGGAGGCTTTTCTTTGAGTACAAGGTCACCTTCCACGATGTCTCGGGATTTGACTTTCTTGTCGAAAGCTCTAGCCATCTGCTTTGATAGGCTCGGACGTGTTCCATGGCCTTTAGTCGTCGCTCGTCTAGCGTGAGCCAATTCGTCATGTCGGCCGAGCCATTCAACTTCGTTGATGTCATTTTCCAGCAAAGACTCGGAGTGAGGGAATTTCGGCTCGATGGGAAGGGCGCTTCCATCCCGTATGTCGGGGCAAATGGGGTTTCTCCGTGGGCATTCGGCGATGTGCGGTAGCCCCAAAGTGCAAGGTGCGGCTTCTCGGGCCAATCTCGCCCTCGGGTGGTCATTTTTCGGATGATCCGTTCGAGGGTTTTGTTTCTTTGCTTCCACGGCGCCGTTTGTTTGTGGCCGGTAGGGAGAAGATTTGTGGCGTGTGATCTTGAATTCGGCCGGTGATGCATCGAATTCCCCTTCGAAGTGTGAGCCGTTGTACGATATGACCTCATTTGGGATGCCGTATCGGCGAGATGATGTTTTACTTGAGGAAATGCGCGACCTTCTTGGAGGTGAGTACCTTGTAGGACTTGGCTTCGACCCATTTGGGTGAAGTAGTCGATGGCTACTAAGATGAACTTCGTGGCCGATTCTTGCTGGCGGAGCGATTTTCCCGATGACGTCAATTCCCAGTGGCAAAGGGCGAGGTGTAGTCATGCGGTAGAGATCGTGAGGAGGTAGATGATTGAGGTTGGAGAATCGTTGGCACTTGTCGCGGCTTCGGACAAAGTGGATGCAATCGCCTCCATGGAGATCCGATAGTAGCCCATCCCGAGAATGATTTGCATCGGGGCTCACGGCGTTCATGTGGGGACCGCAAGCCCCATTGTGGACTTCGTTCATGAACTTGTTTGCTTCTTCTTGGGCGATGCGGCGTAGGAGTGGCCCGTGGTAGCGTTTCTTGTATAGCATGTCCCCGAGGATGACGAAGTGAGAGGCGAGGCGTTTTAGGGCCATGACGCTCTTGGTTTTGACCCCTTCTGTGTGTGGGTCTTCCTTGTTCATGAAGGTGGTTTCCCCGCTCTTGAGGTATTGGAAAATCTGGTGTGTGCTGGAAATGGCGTCGGACTTGCGTCTCTTTGGCTCTTCAGCAATCTTGCAAATCGTTGTGATTAAAACCTTCGCGTTAGCTTGGGCCCGGTTTTTCTCTCGTTTGACAACATGCTTAAATGTTTGCTTGATGCATTTATTTAATTAATGTGTTTGCCTTTTGTATAGATGAATTGTTATTAATATCATCATTTGTTAAAGATGCAATGAGAGGATACTCGGAAAGATCGAAGCATTCATTAAGAGCATACGGGAATACATTATTGGCAATGAGTTCGTAATCTTCTGGCGTGAGGCCATCAGATGACTCGAGAGACTCAAATTCAAAGCTAATGGACTCAGGATGAGTTTTGACACTAGACTCTAGGACTCGAGGTCGGACCAAGTTGTTCGATCATGTCCTTTTTCTTTGGCGGTGGGTCGGAGAAGGTGGCCCGGTTATTGAGTGGCAATGAGCTTGATAGGAGATGAGGCTTGAAAGGCTTTATGTCACCGTTTCCGATCATTGCTATCACAGTAGTTATCGAAACAAAATCGATTAGATCGGCATCTCGATTTCTTCTTTGAAGAAGCGAGGTGGAGCGTGGCTCGTCCCAAGCATTGTCTGCGGAGTCTTTTGCTTTTGTCTTGGGCATTGCTAGCTCGAATGCAGACTCGTCCCGCTTGTTGAGGGCAGGAGTGTTGACAGAGAGTTTTTCGAATTCTTCCGCCAAAGAGGGAGTTTTTTCGAACCAAAATTCATTGTGAATAGTGGTGGTTGTGGATCCCAGTAGAGGCGGTGTGTCGAGAAATGCTCTTCGGACGGGATTTGGCTTGAGGCCTCCGAATCTTGCCGAGGTTACTGCTGGAGCTTGTCCATGGTTGTCGGCCGGCTTTGTTTGGCGCGATCAGCTCTGTTCCCTTTCTGGATCTTCTTCCAAGTTGCGGCCTTCTTCGTGAAGTACTTGGTCATGTCGAAGCCGTAAGGACGAAGATCGGAGATGGCGTGCAAGCCTCTTTTGTTATACGTGGAGCGTTTTCGTGCAGCTCGCTTGTCCTCCGCAATGTGTTCGGGAGTAGGGGAGTATCCCGTGCCGTGCGGTATTCTCTTCGTTTCTTTGATATTGATGATACGGTTGGGTGCCACGATGGCGTTTTCCCAAACCGAGCCTCGGGATGTAGTTCATGTGCTTCATCATTTTCATCGGGGAGGGATCTTGTCCCAAATCAAAGCGGAGTCTATGTGGCATACTTGGGCCTTTGGGCTTTCGATGGTGAATCCTGTTAGCATCATGCCATCATCGTCGGGTTTGATCTCTAAGACCGGGATGCCGTTTGTGTCGGTCCTTTCGTTGACTATGCTATCACCGTAGATGATGGTAAGATCTGTTCCTTGGACGAACTTTACGCACTGATGGAGAGTGGATGCCACCCCATTGATCTGGTGTAGCCAAGGGCGTCCCAAAATGGCAGTGAATGTGATCGGGATGTCGATGACTTGGAAATCCGTCGGGACCATTTGTTTTCCAAACCACGGGTTCAAGGTGGCTATTCCCAGGCGGGCGGGATGTTGAGTCGTACGCCTTGATTGCACGAGTCGAGGGCTTTAGATCGGTTGCCTTGATCCCTAGCAAATCCATCATCTTGGGTGGAAGGACGTTCATGGATGATCCCCATCTACCAACACCCGTGGGAGACGACGCTCGTCCGGTTGAACTGTTATGTAGAGAGGCTCGTTATGGTCGGCCCCAAATTTTGGAAGGTCGAGCTCGTGAAAGTGATGATATTGCTGTAATTGACGTTGCCAATCATACGAGCGCTTCATCGGGTGTCACTGTGATGGGAACCATGGTGCAGGCCGGGCTTTCTTCCAACTTGAGCTTGTGCGGGTAAGATGAAGTGAGTAGGGACCGAGCGAGATGTTAGCCTGAGTGCGCTTGAGGCGTGTCAAGACAGGATCTTGACCTTTGGGTCCAAGGTTTCGGCTTCTTTGGCGTAGGGCCCCTTTTCAATTCGTGGCTCGAGGTATGGGCTGGCCTTTTGTCTGTCCGTGGAGGATTCACTGGGATTTGACCGGAACGTGTCGAACATTCACCTCTAGACTTATGGTTTTGCTTGTCTTCTCCCGTTTACGTATTGGGAGGAGCACGATTAGCGTAAGGCCGAGGCTGCGCATTTCAATTCGTTATTTGTCATAGCCTTTGCTTGAAGCATCAATAGTGGCTTTGAGATCTTCCCAAGACGGGGTTGGATTATCTGGACCTTCGGGCCTTCGGTGGCGGTGCGAAGCTCGTCCCAGTGATCATGGAAGCGAGACATTGCCATGGCCTTGTGCGAGCTAGGCTTCTTTGGAGTAGATGACATAGTAGTCAAACTTTCACGAGGGTTCTCCAAGGGTTTCGGCGTGGGATCACCGGATTCGTACCTCTTTTTCAGTTTTTGTTGAGAAGATAGCTTCTTCTTTCGTCGAGGACGGCCCTCGTTCATTGCATCCTGGAATTCCATTTCCGGACAAGCACCTGTCGCGACGTCCCACCAGATGTGTTCGTTGTTCGGTGGTGGTACCGGGACCTCGGGAGGCCGGATGGGCAAGCTTTCCTCCGGGAGGTCTTGTGGCCTTACGTCATAACCGCATGGCTCGTATGAGGGTAACAGGGTTGACTTCGGGAGACAATGAGAGACGTTAGAGGCTGTAGGAGCTTGATCATGACTTGGGAAGCCCTGTGTAATTGGGTGGCTAATGTTCCGAAGTGGTGCATGGCACCTTCGATCCCGAGCTTGTTGCTTACCTTGACGTTTCTCAATAGCCATGAGGACCTCGCCAAACTTCTTCCAATGTTGGGAAATTTCGTGGGGTAAGGTCCCATTCTCATCGTTGTTATCCACCGACTTGGCCATGGGAATTGACGGACCGTCCCGGTGACGAGCCGGGAAGGAGGTAGGACCTTCTTTGTTTGACACCGGGAGACGGGTTCCGGGTACTCTCGACCACTCTCTACGTTAGGTTTGGAGGGTGACGGGCAAGGTTTAGATACAGGAATGGCCCTAATCGGGATAAAAGGGGAAAGCTCACGTGGCATGCGGTTTCGTTTCTTTTATTTTATGATTTTTTTTTTTGTTGTTTTAATTTACTTAAAACATGTTTTCTCGTAATCCTAGGTAGGTTGGAAAAGATTGCTCTTGTTTTTCGCAACTATGCTAGATCTGGGTCGATGGAGACCATACGTGCGGCTATAAGCCCCTCGTTTTGCACCCGTATTTCGACATCCCGGGGTGGACGGCCCCGGGCGAGGGTCCTATAGTGCAAGCGGTTTCCACCGGCCTAAAAGAAAAATCGAACCTAAGGACCGAGCCTGTCATGTTCGTTTTGATGCGTTAGCCATGTGAATAGTGAACCGAGCCGGCCACCGAGTCAAGATCAGTCAAGAGTTCGGCATGACCTCTCTTTACCTTGCTTGCGCAAGGGATCCGTGACGTTAGGCGTTGGCTGGTCATATTGTCATGGGCGACGTATCAAAGGCGTGATGACATGGTGTCATGTGAGCATGGATGTATATCCGGACGAAACATCGTGCAGGTGTAGCTTCGGAAATCAAGATCGAGTCAAGATTTTAGCATGACCTTTCATCGCTTTGCTTGCGCAAGGGATCTTGAGTTCCGAGCCTTGACTTTCCGAAAAAATGGCCGACATGGTATATGTATCCGGGCGTATGACACGGTCGGGTAAAAACCAACCGAGTCCGGGCAGAGTGTGACTCAAGACTCAAACGTGCGGGGTTGACGCTTGGCTAGGATGGGATGTTTGGAATGATCCGTGCGCGTCCAAGAGGCCTAGGAAGACCAAACGGACCGCAACCGAGACCACTCCGGGTTGAGGTTGTAGTGTGCGGTGTATCCGAGGCGGCGGTGCGCGTAGCGTGCGGTGTAACCGAGGCAAGATGTGCGTAGTGTGTGGTGTAACCGAGGCAACCGGTGCGAGTAGCTGTGCGGTCTCTAAAATTATTTTTCCGAGTAAAACGAAGTTTTTGAAGAATTTTAAATGTATGCACGAGATGTATATTGATGCATTTTTTTATATTTTTATTTTTTTTTTGTAAAATAAAAAAAAAGTAAAGCACGTGCACACACACAACAGTTAAAGGAAGGGGTAAAATGAAAGTTTGACCCTCATCATCGTTTTAAAAATCTTTTGTTTTGTTTAAAAAGATTTTAAAACAAAATTTTCCCCAGCGGAGTCGCCAACTGAAATAGCCCGGATCCGAGAAAGGCTTCATGTTCCTGCAGATCCGGCAATCTTTTTCGCTGGCGGCGGTGTCTCGCCGTTTTGTTTTCGCATTTTGTAGAGTCGCCACGCCGTTTTTATTAAGCCCAAAACATTGAAAAAGGGCATCGGTTTAAAGATAATTTTAAACTGTTTTTGTGTGATGAGATTTTGAGTTCGGAGGTCAGATGACTCCTCGGGAAGAGAATATTAGAATATTAGAGCTCACCCGAGTCGCCTCGTAAAACGAGTCTTTCGGATACCCCTAATATCCTTTAAATGTTATGTGTGTGTGTGTGCTTTTAAAAATGCATGCTGTATCGGATGTCTACATTGTATGCTATGTATGGAAATGTATTGAAATAGTAATGGAAGGAAGCCTTACCAATGTTGGTTCGTGTCTGTCTTCCGCTGGGGAATAGTGTTTGAGGTCGAAGTAGCGTTCCGGTATGGATCTGGATTGCTTCGGGAGGGGCCGGTTGTCTGCGGACAGAGTTTCGGCGTGAGTTGATGTTGCAGGCTGCGTTCGGGCAGAGGTTCGGCGTGCGTGGGGATCGTCGGGATCACTCGGGCAGAGGTTCGGCGTGCGTTGAGGTGGCAGGAGTCACTCGGGCAGAGTTTCGGCGTGGTTTGGGATCGCCGGTTTGACTCGGAAGAGCGGGACACCGTGGAAAGACCAGGCAAGGCCTCGGAGTACCACGAGGGGCCTCAGAGTACCTCGAGAGTGCCTCGGGGCAGCGCGGGAGCGTCTCGGGAGCGCTCGGAGAGGCTTCGGAGCACCACGAGGGGGCTCGGAAGGCCTCGGAAGGATCCGAAAGGGGCCGGGAATGCCTCGGAAGGACTTAGAGGGGAAGCCAGAAGGCCTAGGGAGGAAGAGAGAAGTGGGAGGTGTGTGAAAATGAGGAGGGGGAGCCCTCTATTTATAGTGCCAGATTAGGTGCAAAGAGGTCCGTACGGACCTCCCTGGTAATCCAGACTTTTGGTTTTCCTCGATTTGAGGGAATCTGTGATGATGGAGGAATATTTGCAATTATGATGTTCCCTGTGCAATAAGGTCCGTACGGACCAAGTTGACATGCAAAGAGGTCCGTACGGACCAACTCTGCAGGGGGGTAATCATTTTCCCCGGGATTTGAGGGAATATTGTGGACTTTAAGAGGATTCAGTAATTATTAAAGCAAAGAGGTCCGTACGGACCATTATTGCTTTTCCAATTTCCTGAAAATTCCCAAAAGGTCCTTTTGTCCCTTTTTATCCCAGAAAGGCTCCTCCCTTGGTTTGGCTGGGGGTTTAGAGAGGGTTTTGAGTGAGAGGGGTCGTCGAGACTGCGTTGATGAGTCTGCGGTGCTTTCCGTGTGTTTGAATGGGTGTGATCCAGATTGGGGTACTTACAGAACCTCACCAACAGGAAACCCCAGAGGTTCGTTTTCAAAATCAAACTTCGCCAAAATGGATGAGCATTCAACCAGTGGAATCTCCCTCCAAATACCCTTGGCACCTTTGTACACCCTTTGATTCAGCCCAAAACCAAACTTGACACCCCTCTCAAAGCTCACCGTTCTGGGCCCCATTTAGCAAAACCTTAAACCCCAAACAAAAACCCAGAAAATGAAGAATAACGAAGAAAATTACCTGCTTCTGGGTAGGGAAATGGTTTTTCCGATGAATTCGCTGGTGGGAGATCAAAAAAGTTCCTAATCCAAGCTGCGGGGTTATCCAACGGTGGTGAAGCCAGAGCAGTCGGTATCGCCGAAAAAAGTTCGCACGGTTGCCGGAGTTCTTCCTTATCAGTCGCCGGAAATCGCCTTTGCTCCTTGCTCTCAATGCTCGAGTTCGCGAAAAGTTTGGAATGTAGGAGGGAGGAGGTTTTATATGTGGGGAAGATGAACAGTTTGTTCCTGGGAAATCCAAAAGGCGGAATGATGAGGGGCATTAAATACCCTCTGCAACTTCCGAGGAGAATGTCCCATCAAGGGACACGTGTCAACCAAAGAAGAGATCTCAGCCGCCCACGTCACCAACGCTGACATCATCATAATTCAAAATTCAAATTGAAGGTCGTACGGATTATGTTGGAGGGAAAATGACAACTCCCGGCCCGTCAAGACGACCATGAGTTGGGGGCCACTGAACGGAATATTCTGTGATGAGCCGAGCCCAATACTTTCCTACGAGCCTGGGGGCCCAATAGGCCCATCAAAGGACCAACCACAAAGGATCAGATCAAAGCCTTTGGTCATGGCCCATCCAACACTGGTTGGTAGTCGTCGCCACTGAGCGACCGAGCCCATCCAAGCGACGAGCCATTGTACCATTAAGGAAAGGATTAACTTCTAGCCCGTCGATGTACCAAGAAGAGATCGTCGACAATGGGCTAAGCCTATCTAACGACGAGCCTTCCCTCGCTCCAACCGGCACTCGTCCAAGAGTGAGCGTCGCCATTGAACGACTAACTCTCTCTCTCGTCGAGTCATATCTCAAGGAGATGACCCATCTGGACATACAGCTCCAGGTCGTCTCTTCTATTAAGCTTCCTCAACAAGCTTGGTTAATTAGCTAAATTGGGATAATGTCAAACCTGCTACAGTGCCTTGTTACACGTGCAATCATGCACCGCAATAACTACAAAAGGTGTGCAGTTGACTTTCCCTTATAAGGCAACCGCTATCAATGTCAGAAGCTGCAGTGTCCTTACATAGACGGACCAATCCCAGCGTGACACGTGTACGCCTAGAAGACAGAGCTGATCTAACGGTTGGAGACCATCCAATCCAACGGCTCTGGTGAAAACCCTAACATCACTATCCCTACTATAAATAAGAAAGTAACAACATGGACAAAGGTAATGCTATATTGCATATTCACGTACCCACACACATACCATATTATCTACACCACATTTCCAGACCATCATCTTACTCTCACACCGGAGGGGCTTGCCGGAAGACCCCCGGCGCAGTTTCACCCTTGTTTCTTGTGCTGTGCAGATCCAAAGCTAGCTCACTCATTGCTGGACACAAAGAACTGAGCCCACACGCTTTCCTGCGCGATCATGTTACTTTACTTTATGGCTTAACCAACCACTTTTGTGAATCTTAGGTCCTGCTAAAATGACTTTAATTAGCAAACTTTATCTATATTCTTTTACCACTAAACCTAGTCTCTATAAGTAAAAGGATACCATGTAATCTTAAAAATAAATTTGAGTAAAATGCAGAGAGATCTAAGCATTGAGTTTGATTAAAAAAGTAGTAGACTATACTGAAAATTACTTTAAAAACTGAATGAAATTTGGGTCGGGTTCAAATTGTCAAAGCCCACTTTCGGGCGAGTTTATTCAAGAGCATGAGGTCTACTAATGAAGCCCCTCTGTGTGGCGACCTAGGCTAGGTCGGCTCAGAAAGTGGTCGAACCTACCTTATCCTGACCTACATTCCTTTTATAAATTGCCAAGTGCATAGAGGATATCCAAACATCTAGTCGACTCTTATCACCAGATCGACTCTTATTATCAAGTCTATTCATTCAGGCCTGCTCGTGTCATCAACAACAGAGTGTCGACCTATATCGCCCACATATAATCAATCTCTTCAAGTCAACTTATATCAAGTGTTGTTGGAACTCGTCAGGTCGACTTATATCGCCTACTCTTGGTCGACCTCATGAAGGCCGACCCAAGTCATCTTAAATCACTCGTAAGGGGGCGGCTGCAAATCAGGACACAATTATGTCAATCCCAAGAATATCTTTTCTTTACGCGTGTTACTCAATCAACTCAGTTTGACTATAAATACTAGACATTTATCTCCACATAGAGGTAATTCCCAATTGACGGGAGTTAACGCAACAATTCTATTATATCCATTCGATTTCACGTAGAGTAGACCCTTATCCTCACGACGAATGGCATTAGCTGGATACCATACCGGCTATTTGTTTGTTCATCCTTTTCAGGTCACTACTACTATCACCTGAACTACTAGACAAAAGATTGATCCAACTCATTTTTGACATCATAAAACCAATTTGTGATAAATAGAGTATGACCTTAAATATATACTCCCTCCGTCCCGGAGAACTTTACCCCTTTACTATTGAGAACGGAAAATAAGAAATAATGTTATTAAAGTATGTGTTGTGAGTGGGAGGAGAGAGAATGAGTTGAGAGAATAGTAAATTTGAAAAGTGTTGTGAGTGGGAGGAGAGAGAATGAGTGGAGAGAATAGTAAATTTTTTTTCCTTTTTAGGAAAGTGAGACTTTAAAGTGGGACGCCCAAAATAGTAAAAGGGGTAATGTTTTATGAGACAAATGGAGTATATATCAGTCCATATTTTACTTTTTATTTTACTTTTTTAGCAAATGTAAAATATATAATCTAATAATTTTAGCCCCTACTAAAGGTGCATATATTACTATAGAATTTTTAGTTTGTTGAGACGATATCAAGTTCTTGATCAAAAATATTCTTTCGGTATGGAAATGATGTTTCTATTTTTTGCTATAATTTTAAATAATAATTTTTAGATAAATTTTAATTATTTTAATAAAAATATAAAAGTTACTATTGATATTATTTATAATAATATTTTAACTGGAAGTATAAGAAGTAAAGGGGGATGTACAATATAACTAATCATATCACATAAAAACCCCTCGATCTCTTGTTTGATAAAAGCAACCCTACACTAAAAGTCTAAAGTCCTTTCGCCAACTGGATTTCGGTTTGTTCATTTTAAATACTCCCTCCGTCCCGAAACATAATTCACAAACACTGTTTGCACTGGTTTTAAGGAGGGAGTATTATATTGAAAGTGTTGTAAGTGTGAAAATAAAATAGGAGAGAGAATGAGTGGAGAGAATAGTAAATTATAATGGTGTTGTGAGTATTAAAATAATGTAGGAGAGAGAATGAGTGGAGGGAATAGTAAAGATTCCTTTCTATTTTAGGTAAGTTTTAAATGTATGAAGTAAGTTTTGGAACGCCCAAAAGGGAAAGTGTGAAGATTGTTCCGAGACGAAGGGAGTATTCCAAATAACTTTTTTGATTGGCTGCATTGATGGTGAGTCCCATTGCCAGCAGAGCAAGTGGAGCTCACTTTTATTGTCTGCCAATGAAACAACGACATGTCAGCTTCTGTAACAATAACAACGGTATTCCTTGAAATTAGCGCCGCAACCCTATCTTGAATGCGAGGTTTTATTGTACTCCCTCCGTCCCATCAAAACTTATTTTCTTTTTGATTCGTTTCAATCAAATTGATACTTTTCAAAATGAAAGGAAATCTTTACTATTTATCCCACTCATTCTCTCTCCTATTTCACTTTTACACTCACAACATTCTCTCTCCTAACTATTTTTCCCACTCATTCTCTCTCCTATTTAATTCTTCATGCTCACAACATTTTCTTTCACTTTTTCTCTCTTACTTTTCCTTAATTCGCGTGCCCAAAAATTTGATATCAATTTTAGTGGAACGGAGGGAGTATACTAAGCTAAAATAACATCCAATAATTTTGTTGGTAATATTTTGTTTTCATTTTATTTATTAAAAGGATAATTATTTTCATCAATTTGTTTTTTTTATTTTAAAATATTATTTTGTGTTATATACTCGGTGAACGAAATAAAAGTAATGAAACAGGCCCAACGGGCTGACCCCATATCCAGACGAGCCTACAGGCCCACGAAGTGTAAATGACCCATCAAATGATCCCAATAATACCAGCCATCAAGCTAGATCAATCGATCAAGCTTATTTTTCGACCTTCATTGATTTCGACCTAGCTTTATTCGACATACGATCTCCGCCTTATACAATCTCTGCCTAATCATGGCACGAATTCAGTTCGACCTCGATCAAACAACACGTGCGTAAATCCACGTCGTTACTAGTAACTGCTTCCTACAATCACGGAGACAGTTACACCCACATAATCTCCATGATTTGCGGGATTCATGAATATCCAACGGCAACACTAGAAATACCACTCCATCACCAACGAAAAAAGGTAATGCCATTTGAGTTATTTTGAGATTACGTTATTTTCATACAATTTATACAACCCTATAACTCTATATCTCATCATCACGCCGCAGGATCTTAACTGGAGACCATCCCGACAAGTCGTTTGTTCGTGGTTTCAGGTCCTAGTTGCTGGATATCAACCTATTGCTGGACTAAGGCTGATCCAGAACGATTCCTGCATCATCAATTTGGTTCCATTGCCGAGAATCGAAGAACACTAGACATTGAAATCCCACATACAGGCCCACGAAGTGTAAATGACCCATCAAATGATCCCAATAATACCAGCTATCAAGCTAGATCAGCCGATCAAGCTTAGTTTTGACCTTCATTGGTTCCGACCTAGCTTTATTCGACATACGATCTCTGCCTTATACAATCTCTGCCTAATCATGGCACGAATTCAGTTCGACCTCGATCAAACAACACGTGCGTAAATCCACGTCGTTACTAGTATCTGCTTCCTACAATCACGGAGACAGTTACACCCACATAATCTCCATGATTTGCGGGATTCATGAATATCCAACGACAACACTAGAAATACCACTCCATCACCAACGAAAAAAGGTAATGCCATTTGAGTTATTTTGAGATTACGTTATTTCCACACAATTTATACAACCCTATAACTCTATATCTCATCATCACGCCGCAGGGTCTTAACCGGAGACCATCCCGACAAGTCGTTTGTTCGTGGTTTCAGGTCCTAGTTGCTGGATATCAACCTATTGCTGGACTAAGGCTGATCAAGAACGATTCCTGCATCATCAATTTGGTTCCATTGCCGGGAATCGAAGAACACTAGACATTGAAATCCCACCTATTCACTAAGACATGGCATCTGATGGACATACCGCTACAGCTTCAAGCGATCCCATCAACAAACGTGCTGGTGGAAATAACCCGGGCACGGATGTTGGTGCTGGAAACCGCACGGCAAGCCTTCCTCCCCCTACACCTGGAAACCACGAGGAGACTCGCTCGTTCTAACAGTGTGGCAGACGGAGTAGGTAATCAAGATAGGAAGAGGGAGAAAAGGCCAATGATTACCCAAGGAGGTAGTCAGCAAAGCAAGAAGCTTCAGACGGGTCGAATGGCTGCAGATGAGCCAGGAGGTCCCTCAGCTCCTCACCCTAGCAGAAAGGAATACTATTGGAGCGAGCAAAGGTGCTATAAGGCTTACTGGAAGTTCAGAATGAGCTACTAGAGTTACCCGAGTCTCCTAAGAAGGACGATCACAGGTCTCAAATGATAGCTCTGTCGCGAACATTCTATCGATGTGATAATGGGGCCCCTAGACCTTCGGGAGGTGAGAAGAGAAATGACAGGTCTCACCCCGCCAACAACTTTATTGATCGCACTAGAGACCTACGTGATAGGCTTAATCAATCGGGAATAAGAGGCGAACTTGGCACAGAGGAGGCAACTCGAACCTGATCGTGCCCGAGGTAGGTCGCCTCCAAGAGGAGGTCGATCACCCCCTAGGAGAAACAGAAGGGAGAGGTCCCCTCCAAGGAATGAAAAGGAACATACATCGTCAAAAAGGCAGGACCACAAAGAGGAACAAGAAAAGTCCAATTCAATACCCCATCACAGAGACGAGTTAGATGTTAGAGAGCTATTGAACCTCAAGAGGAGGTTGGATTATATAGTGGCAGATCGCCAGGTGAAAAATGGTAGGGTAGAGTGAAATGACAGTACTCTTTGAACCCTAGCTTAGTGGATGTTGGACTAGGGCCCCCAGAACCTGGTTTCAAGCTGCCCGTCCTAGAGAAGTATGCGGGGATGACCAACGCCTTGAACCATATGCAGCATTTCGAGGCTTCTATGTGTTTGGTCTCCTCAAAGGATGATGTGCTCTGCAAGGCATTGACCAGTACGTTCACCGGTGCCGCCCTAACATGGTTCCGTGGTTTGTATATGGGCTGCATAAATACATGGAGATACATGCGACTCAAGTTCTTGGAGAGGTTCTCCACTGCTGGAGCGCGTAAGAAAACGGTCACCGATTTGAACAGCATAGCTCAAGGGAAGACAGAGAGTACTATAAGCTACTTCACTAGATTCAAAGAGTTGGTCAACCAGATTGAGGAGAATCTGAGGGACATAGAGGTTATTAACTGTTTTAGGAATGGAGTGTCCTCACCTTACTTAGATTACGAGCTACAAGTCAGGCGAGCGACCATGAGGAAAAACCTATTTGAAAAGGCATATGATGTGGCCGTTACTAAAGAATGCAAGGAAATGAAAAGAGATATGAGCTCCAAGAATGTTGATGTAGAAGCTTCCAAAGGAGTGACAGCTAGAGTTGACGCAAACAATAACAAGGGGAAGAATAGAACTAGGGCGACTGAAAGAGTCCCCAAAAGCTTCACTCCTCTCACGGTTAGTAGGATGGAGATCATGAATACTGCTGATTTTGGCTCACCCCGTTCCTATGAATCCTCAAAACAAGTTTCGGCTGGACAACAATAAGTATTATGAGTACCATAAGAATACGGGTCACAATACAGAGGATTGTATGGGTTTGAATAGGATCATCCAAAAGTGGGTGAATGAGGGCATACTTTATAGGCTTGTGAAATGAGATCGTCCCCCAGCTGGGGATCGACCTGCTAGAGGGATACCCGAGCCAAGGCAGCCTAGGATGACATTGAGAGTGATTGCTGAGGAGACGAGCAACACATCCCTCAAACATAGAAATTTTTAGCTGAATAAGGCTCTATACGTCCCACCAAGGAATTGTGTGCAAGAGGAGGTTATCAGCTTCTACCCCTACAATTCGGAAACCAGTATGGTAGCGAGAGAACAAACCTTGATCATTTCGAGGCTTATTGACAACTGCACGTCCAGTAGGATTTTGGTTGACATAGGAGCGTGCAAGGATATTCTCTACTACAAAACTTTCCAAGAGATGGGCCTCACAGATGATTGGTTGTAACCTTACTCAGGTCGACTAGAAGGCTTCACCAATCATAGAATCGACGCAAAGGGCCAGATAGAGTTCGAAGTAGATGTGGGATAGAACTCTCTGAGGACCACGACCAAGGTAAGTTTTGTAGTCATTGATGCAGTAAGTGATTACCATCCTATATTGGGAATTCCTGGACAGGTCGCATTGGGAATGATCCCATCAATCCCTTATCAAAGGGTTAAGTTCCCCACCCCCTTGGGGTTGGATGTGTATTGGGAACAGCTAGGGAATATCCCCTCAATCCTGAGGCTAGCTGGAAATTTTCTAAGTCCGTCACTCTGACCTCAAGGTTGGCAACCATCTGATGCGTGGATGAGGAGATGGAAAAGGTACACCACGAGGCGACCTATCCCTCACATGACCACGTCATGATTGAGGCGACACGTATCTCTAGCAGCCAAGAAGATGCACGGGATACATGTTTGGTTGACCAAATCATCATTGGAAACCTATACCTCTCAATCAACCCAAACTCAGGGGCCGCTAGTACCAGCAAGATGGCTTCTTTTCTAGATGACATGATCGAGGTAGAAGCTCCACACCTTGGGGTAAAAGAAAGAATAAGAGTTAGAGAAATCATAATCGAGACCCTAGAGTTCAGAGATGGTCCGGAGCTGGAACCAGTGGACGAGCTAAAAGAGGTAGAAACCAATGTGACCTACCCTGAGCAAAGAATCAAGATAGGTGCACAACTGTCACCTGATGAAATTGCCGAAATAGTCGCCTTGTTAAAAGAAAGTTTGAATGTTTTCGCTCGGAGACTCAAAGACATGAAGGGATTTAAGGAATATGTCGTTGTGTATAAGCTTGAGGTCAACCCCACTATAAAATTCAAAATCTAGAAGCTAAGAATTTTTGCTCATGATAAGGAGATCGCCATCAAACAAGAGGTCGACAAGCTACTAAGTGCCGGCATAATCAAGGAGGCATCCTACACCACCCGGTTGGCAAATGCGGTGAAGGTAAAGAAGGCCAATGGAAAATGGAGAATGTCTGTTGACTTCACTTCTTTGAACTTGGCTTGTTCGAAGGACAGCTATCCCTTGCCCCAAATAGATAAACTGATCGACTCAATCGCTGGTCACGTGACTCTAAGCTTCTTGGATTCCTATTCAGGTTACCATTAGATAAAGATGCATGAATATGATATTGAGAAGACATCCTTTCAGGCGGGGTGTACTGTTACACGAAGTTGCCATTCGGGCTAAAGAATGATGGGGCCACTTACTAAAGGATGGTAAACAAAGTCTTTGCTAGTCAAATTTGCCGAAACATGAAGGCTTACATCGACGACATGTTAATCAAAAACCAATTCGGGACGTCATGTAGTAGACCTAAAAGAAACATTCGCCAACTTATGAGCAAATGACATGAAGTTGAACCCGAGCAAATGTGTGTTTCGGGTGGCTGCAGGGAAATTCTTGGGTTTCATGGTCCAAAGAGGCATTGAGGCCAATCCAGAAAAGATTAAGGCCTTGATCAAAATGCAGGAGCCCACTTGCATCAAAGAAGTTCAACGCCTGAACAGCCGAGTTGCAGCTTTGGGTCTCATCATAGCTAAGTCGGCTGAGAAATCTATCCCCTTCTTCAAAACTCTACGGGGGACGAAGGCCGTTGAGTGGACGGCCAAATGTTCGTCATCTTTTCAACATTGAAGGACTATCTCCCTTCTCCCACGCTTTTTAGTAGCCCGGTCCAAGGGGAAAGTTTGTACGCATGTCTGTCAGCAAGAGATCATGCAGTTGCTGCAGTGTTAGTTCGAGAAGATAATGGCGCCCAAAAGCCAGTTTATTATGTGAGAAAATGTTGGTGTTATGCCCTAGGCGTATAACTATTTTTGACTCATAGTTAATACCGTTATGTAATTGTCTTTATCATTTATAATAGAGAATGTTTATCTAGAATATTATATATTTTATATGTTTATTATAATATTCTGTGTCCCTAGTTATTGTGAATAACTAGTATAAGTTGGTAATGGATAATCATAGAGATGATTATATGAATGGGGATGCACATTACACTTATAGGTACTTGTTAGAAAACAAGGCACTGGACTGGCCCATCTATGAGATTTATGACATGGTCTATGGTCATAGATGTCATGATTAAATCTCATGATAGTAGTGTCATTAGAATTCTTAGTACCTGAGATTATAATCGTCTTCCACATGATGAACGTTGTGTTTGATGTAGTCTAACACTATCTTTAATAGGATAGCAATAAGGGCTATGTTGGCACGACTGGATTCTTGTAGAGAAGAATGATAAGTCAAGATAGGATTTGTCCCTCGTAAAGAGAAATGTCTGCTTGGGCCCCTCGATGAATTGTGTTGATGAAATGTGTGGTCACACTCAAGAAATTTGATAGAGATCAAATGCACTTGGATTATCAACATATTCGGAGTCGAGAAAGCATTGAACAATATAAGTTGACGTGGACCATGACTTATGTTCAATATGACATCGTGTGACAAAGGGATTGTGACAGTGATCTATCAAGGAATTAAGCTTTGATGTTCTATTAATTGGGTGGACATAATGGCTTGCTAGAAACCACTTATGTCTTATGAGGTTTGATGTTTCAACTTACTACCAACATAAATATAATTCATATATGGCCACACACAAAGAACAGATTGAAAAATGGCTCAAATATGGAAAAATAAAGGGGGCAATTGCGCACCTATGGAAGGGGTGATCGCGCCCAGTCTCTGGTCAAAAGTGGTGACCGCGCGCTATGGTAGGGGCGTTCGCACATTTTCTCTGGAAAAAAGGGGCGATCGCGCCCTGCCATCTGACTGCTCCATTTTTGGCTTTAATTAGGGCTTTTCTCCCTAAGTGTTGGGGATATTTATAAAGTATAAATATAACCCTTTTTCCTAAGCCGAGACACACGAATTTTAGGGTTTAAAAAACACAAATTTGTTGATTTTGATTACGAATCAAAGATCAAAACACCATAGATTCAATTCCATAACAACCATAGATTGTTGAAAAGAGTTTCAACAATCAAGGATCATCTAGAAATCCAACAAGATACAGATCTTGGTTCGTTCGCGTGTGGAATTCCGATAGAGGGTGATTGTTTTTTATCACCTAAATCTTGCAGACCTACGTTGTTGATTCTTCACCAAGGAAGAATAAGGAATAAGATCAAAGTTTCGTCAACAAGTCAAATCTGAATTACGATTCGTGTACGAAAGACAAATTAGCAACAAAGGTTAGTAGATATATATTCATGTTTTAATCTATTCATATTAGACGGATTCATGGCTAGGGTTTTGATTTATATTCCAAGTCTTTCGCTATATATGTAACCCCAAAACCCAACAGTGGTATCAGAGCCGCGTTTAATCATGATTAGGTTAAATTGTCATGCTAGATATAATTGGATTACATGCTTTAACATGCTTGATGATGTGGATTGATGATTTTATGTGTATTGTTTTGTGAAATAATTATATGCGATATAACATGATTATGATTAATAGCTGATTGATTAATTAATCTTCTACATGGGTTATTGATCTCTTTAATTTGATTAATTAGATTAGTAAATTCTCAAATTGAAACAAATTGTTTGTTTAGGATTTGATGTTCATATTTAATTTGATTAACATGATTATTTGAATCCTTAAATTTTGAGAATTGAATAATTATGTAATTAATACTTGTTATTTGTTACATGATTATTTGTATGATCCTAAAGTAGGATATTATGTGAAATCCCATGTTCATGATTATGTACAGGTAAGTTTCATATACAACCATGCGATGTTTGTTGCTATGTTGAAAAACCTTCTTAAATATTTAAGTTTTATGCCACCTCTTGATTAGAACACTTGTGAAATATTTGGATATTTTGATGTAGTTTTGACTCAGTTGGGTGCATCATTATATCTTAATATGGATCAAGATGAGATAACGGTTGATGTAGTTTCATCTCAGTTGGGTGCATCGTTCTATCTGTCTCATACGTTTGAAAAAGGTTAAACGTAATTGGTGCTTTCAAAAAGTTTTAACCCAAGGCATAGATGAGATTAAAACATGTGTTGACATAAGATGTCTAGAATCTCATAAAAGATCTAAGAGTCATATATGATATGATTGATAAATGTTATCTACCTAAATAGCTAGATTTCGAGCATTGACTCAGTTAAACCAAAATTAAGGGAAATATAGATCTTAGCCCATTATTATTATATGATACATGCTTGTATTTAAAGGTGTATAATTTAGTGAGAGTATTTATAAAATACATTATTTGTCTCTTAGATGGTAAATGAATTGATACTTATATGTGCTCATATTGTTTGTATATCTTATTGTAGAAATGGCATCAAACAATAATCAACCCTTGTCGCTGCGATCCGTTCTTGAGAAGGACAAGCTCGAAGAGAACTGTACAAACTATTCTAATTGAATTAGAAGCTTAAGAATTGTTCTTAGGCAAGAAAAGAAATTGTACGTTCTTGACGAACCCGTTCCTGCAGAACCCGCTACCAATGCTGCAAGGGCAGATAAGGAGCAACATAAGAAACTTGTTGATGATTCTAATGATGTTGCTTGCCTTATGCTTGACACCATGTGTAAGGCTCTTCAGAAGGTCCTTGAACACATAGAAGCTGCTTTTGACCTAGCACAACGCTTAAATGAAATGTTCCAAGTGCAAGCTAGACAAGCGAGATATGATGTGGTGAAGACTTTTAATGCATGCAAGATGCAAGAGGGGCAGTCGGTAGTTCCTCATGTCCTTAAGATTAAATGATATATTGAGAACCTTGATAGGCTTGGGTATCCTATGAGTTTGGAACTCGCAACGGATACGATATTGAATTCATTGCCTGAAAGTTATGGTCATTTCATTATGAACTATACCATGAGTGGAATGGAGAAAAATCTGTCAGAATTGCATGCGATGCTTAAGACTGCACAGTATAATATCAAGAAGCCTAGTACCGCAAATGTGTTAATGGTTAACAAAGAAAAGAGTTTCAAAAAAAGAAGGTAAAGCAAAGGTTGCTAAACCTAAGGCAAAAGTTGCCAATACCGAAGAGGCTAAACTCAAAGTGTTTCAAAACGATGCAATTTGCTACCATTTCCAAGAGTTTGGTCATTGGAAGCGAAGCTGCAAGGCTTATAAGGAAGGCCTAAAAGCGAAGAAGGGCAATACGATTGCTGTTGCTTCAGATATCTATATGATATATATTTTCCTTTCTATTTCTTGCTCATAGGTATTAGATACCGGATGTGGATCTCACATTTGTTTAAATGTGCAGGGGCTAAAGAATTGAAAGCTACTCAAAGAAGGTGAAGTAGACCTACATGTAGGAAATGGAGAAATATTTGCTTCATTAGCCGTAGGGACTTATGCAATCACTTTACCTAGTAAACTAGTACTTGTTTTGAACAATTGTTATTACGTTCCGGATTTGAGTAGGAATATTATTTCAGTTTCTTGTTTGGATAATAAAGGATATAGGTTTTTTATTGAGAATAATAAGATTTCTATTTATTTAAATGATATGCTTTATTGTATTGCAAATTCATTTAATGGCCTTTATATCCTTGATGTTGAGAAACAAAATGATGTTGAAGATATCTATAATGTTAATAAGAAATCTAAATCGAATGTTGTGAACACATGTAGACACCCCATTCTGAACCCATCAGATCACATTTATACCGCTCTAAGTCTCGCTTTGAGTCAAGAAGTAGAAATCCACCATTTCGTCATGTTTCGTTAAGTTTTGACTAACCACCGTTAGTTTGGGACTAAACTGCATTCGAGATAATGAGGGAAGGGCAGAATTGTCCACAGACTGCAATATCTCGCGCGGAATTGCGTGTCTCGCGCGAGATAATGGAGTTCTGCAGAATGCAGATAGCAGTTTCCTCGTCGATTTCAACCTCTTTTCGGGATAAAACTTCATCCATCCGGCCAACCAATGAATTTTGGAGTCTGGAACCTTCTCAAGGTGTTTGATCTCATCTTCAACACCTCTCCAACACCTATAAATACCTGAGATCCCAGACTTTTGAGGTCCACAATCCCCCTACATTTACTGGTTTCTCTCCTTGAAAGATTCCTGTAAATCACCCCTAAAATCACCTAAAAGTTTGTTTGTCAACCTTGTTGATAAATAAACATCAAGATCCGAGTCAAGGACTGAGGCGAAGCTCTGTCCGTGTCAAGATTCGACTCTAAACTTGAGTCGAAACTCTGCTCGAATCACCTCACGCAAGGTAACCTCTATTTCCTTTCTAATTGATTGTTAGAGTGGTATAAATACATAGAATCTAGGATCGGCCTAGAGCCTCCCTAAATCATGGGGATGGTCTCGAAGCAATCGATCCTACATTCCGTTTAACCCCGTTAAATGGATCTTTATTTTATTCTTTTTTTATTTGAAATCTTCTTTTTGAAAACCTCTCTTTTCTTTAGCAAGAACGATCTCCGGATTGGGTGGAATGGGTGCTCCTTGACCTTCCCATTCCATAACCTGAGCCTCGAACCCAAAATCTCTTTCAAAATGGTTTTTCTATGTTTCCAAACGTATAATATAGGTGGCGACTCAAAAGATGTTCAAAAAAGGGTAAAGAAATCAGCGCATCGCTACAATGGCGACTCCGCTGGGGACTATTAATTAAGAGGCTTAAACTTGCGTCAAAATTAAAAGAGAGGTTTTCAAAAAATATAAATCAAATTCGTTTTTTTTCCTCCAGATCAGGCATATCTCGCACGAGATATCTTATCCCGTGCGAGATATCGCTTCGGCAATCTGGTGTCTTCTGGTTTTCCCTGTTCATCTCAAAGTCCAAGACAAGAGTCGAACACGCAAGAGGGATCCTAGAATTCATTATCTGCAGTGTTCCCTCATCTTAAGGCCTCCCTTAAGATGTCGAACTCGAATTTGTATTTTAGTTTAAATAATTGATTGTTATTTATAAACTGCGTGTGATTGAGTTTTATTTTATTAAAGTCCGGTCCATTGGGGATTTGGGAGTTGTAATTAATTTATTCATCTCTCTCTCTCTCATTATTTGGAACTACGATGGCCTGAGTCTTCCTAAATTGGGAGAAACGTAGGCAACCATTTGGTGCGGCCACTATTTGTTTTTCCTTCTTTCAAAAAAAAATCTCTATTTTTATCTATCACCTAGATTGACTATCACACACGTGCACTCATGATATATCTGTCATTGCACTGCATACCCTCTATAAACCCGGGACCCACACTAAGGACGGATGACGCTAACCACCTAGTCGCCGGTCTCTCCGAAGTTGGATCTTCCACTCCGAGTATTCAATCCACCTAGATTGTCATATCGCGGGGAGCCTAGCCTTCCAGCCCTGCATCGCCACATTTTCATGTAGATTGTCTTTTTAGTATCACTCCGTGACCGTTCGATTTGACTTAGTGATCTTTTCTTGTTTTTGACCAAAATAAAGCCATGTAAAATTGACAATAAAGAAGGACGCGGAACAGTCCCTCAGAAAAGTCCCTTCGGAATGACCCTTTCGAATGTCCCTTTAAAAGAAAAAAAATATATATATCCTTAAAAAAAAATCTTACATGGCTTTGTTTTACAAAAATCGGACTGATTGCTTAGTCGTTAGCTTCTGATAAAGGCCTTAGAAACCCCTCAAAACGGATTCTCCGTTCCGACAAAAAATTAGGTCTAATAAAAATCGACTTTCCATGTGATTGTCTCGTGCGGGACTACCTGTCTCGCCCGAGATAAGGCCCCTGTTTGCTGTGTTTGAGCCTAAACCATTTAAGCATGCTTCCGACTCGTTGGGGATAGATGTGATCCTGACGTCATCTCTGCATCTCTTCTGTCAGTTTTCCGAAGCTACTCAACCTCAAGACTCCCAACACAATGTCCGGCATCGACGAAATTCCGGGTGATGAAACTTTGTCCGAAAACAACCACAAACTTCTGGAAGAAGCCAATGATCGCCTAGAAGTGCAAGCTACCCAAATCCACACTCTCGTGGAAGAAATCCAAGAACTTAGGGCAGTACTAGCCAACAAATAAAAGAAGAAGAAAAATGATTCTTCCTCCGAAGAAGAGGAATCATACACCAAAAAGGCCAAGGGTCGCCGCCAAAGCAAAAGCAAGAAAAAGAAGTACGAGTCTAGCTCGTCATCTTCCTCCTCTGACAACGAGAGCTACACATCCAAGAAAGAAAGCAATGGGGAAAGCAAGAACGAACCCCTCATCATGGCCATGTTAGAAAAGAAGCTTGCATCCCTCGATGTGAGTAAGGGAGCCTCGCTCTCTATTGATTATGACACCCTTCGTCAATCCATGTCCATGCTTCCTAGAAAGTACAAAACACCTGACATTGCAAAATTCAATGGCACCACCTGTCCCAAATCACATTTGGAGACCTACTCTTGGGCTATGCTACCTATTGGTGTTGATGACAACCTGTTAGCTCAATGCTTTCCACAAACTCTCGATGGTGCTGCTAGGGATTGGTACATGACTCTTCCATTCTCTACAAGACTCGATTGGCCACTCGCTAGTCGTACTTTCCAAAAGCAATATGAGGACAACTCCACTTACCGCATCACTAGAAGGGATCTCGAACAAACCAAGCAGCTTCCGAATGAATCCTTCACAGATTTTGTTAAAAGGTGGAGGGCCAAACTGACTGAAATCGTTGATAGGCCAAACCTAGACGAACAAATCCACATCCTCATACAATGTCTCAGGGAGGAATATCAAGACAAACTGGCCGGTAACTACTTTCCTAGCTTCGCCGAACTCCACAAGTCGGGCATACAGTTAGATGACCTCATCAAACAGAAAAGGAAAGCCAAGAAAGAAAGTGAGTTCCGTTACAACAAAAGTTCCTCTTCCTCTTCCAACCCCAAAGACACTTCCGTCAATGCTATTGTCTTAAATCATCCCAGAAATGGTAAGTACTTTGCGGTACCTCCACCACAAAAGAAGAAAATGGATAGACATTATGACAAGCTTGAAGGGATCACTCAAGAAGAACTCCTCGAGGTACTCGTCAAGAATGAAAAAATCAAGCCAAGAGAAGGTGGACCTCCAAAGAAAGATCTTCCTGCCAATCATGCTCATCATCTCTTCTGCAAGTACCACAACTTCACCGGCCACGACACCAACTCATGTTTCCACTTGAAAGACGTCATCCAAGATTTGTTTGATGATAAAGAGATAGGGCTACCTAATGTTGTTACTAATCCTTTACCAAACAATGAAGTCAATTTGATAGAAGTAGAAAGTAGCTTCAAGGACTCTGCTCGTCTGGCCACAACTGTGGACGAGAGCCCTTTTGAATTTAATGAATCTTCTTTCTGTTATATGATGTCTTGGGATGAAATCTTAGAACAAAAGGAAAAAGGGTCTAAAACAGTCAATCTCCTCACACGATCCGGTCGTGTGATCATCAACAAAGATCCAAGGGACGAAAATCCTCCTAAACAATCAAAAGCTTCATCATTAAGCGAACCAGACGGCCCTCTCTTAACTCAGCTAAAGAAGACACAAGCAAACATCTCAGTTTGGGATCTCATTGGAGCTTCTCACAAGCATCGTGAGATGTTAAAAAAGGCATTGGCTCAAATGACCATTTCCTCAGAAGTTACACCGGAAGAGCTTACTCAAATGATCGGTCAAGTACAATTTGGCAACGTCATCACTTTCATTGACTTGGACCTCCCATCCTGTGGGAACAATCATCATGAGGCCCTCTACATAACTGCTAAGGTGAACGGATACCGATTGCCACGCATTTTGGTCGACAATGGTTCTGCAATCAATGTCCTTCTGAAGAAAGCCTTATCATCATTAGGCCTCACCCACAAAGACCTTAAGCCATTAGGGCATACTGTAAGAGGGTACGATTGTACTGCTAGAACCGCTTTGGGATCAGTCGTGATACCTATAGAAATGGGACAAGTCACCATGAGCATCGAATTTCAAGTCATCGACATCCCGGCATCCTTCAACTTGCTGCTTGGCCGCCCTTGGCTCCACGACATAGGGGGTGTACCTTCCTCCCTACACCAGTGTATCAAGTTCAGACACAACGATACAATAGTCAATGTACACGGAGAAATGGTTACTGCTAGCCCTATCCTCGAGGTACAACATAGCACTTCTGATTTCCTGTTTAGTAGCTTTGAGATCGAGAAAGAAAGCACCATGAATGTCATAGAAACTTGCAACGAAAATGATTACTCCAAAGCACTTCGGTTTTCTGGAAACCTTTCTGTTTGGAGAATGATGCAAGCAAAAGGATACTTTCCTGGCTTAGGCCTTGGAAAACACTTGCAAGGGACAATGGAATCACCACCGGTTCCCCCACCACACACGAAGCATGGCCTAAGATACACCATTTCCATCCAAGATGGAGATAACAAAGAGGAGTGGGACTTCACTCAAGTTAAGTGGGAAGTAACTGCATACAAAGACCACAATAACCCAAAGGTCAAAAATTGCAACCTCGAGCCATATCGAAAGACACTCAATGGATACTTCATCCGGGAAGGGGAAAGCATCCCCTATTTTATCTTTTTAGAACCATGGACTGACGATAAAGGAAAGCGCCAACCGGGCTTTGAAATCTTCAACAACTGCGATGCTTCACCAGATGAAACAGAATCCATCCCCCTAATCCCTAAAGATCTCTGGGGCACGAAGGCAAAAATGACAAGCAAATGGGACTTTGTGTTGGGAGAAGACATGATGCGACAGTTTGAAGACCTGTGCCGGTTAGAAGATAGCCAGATCCATGCAATCTCCAAGGGGAACGCTCCAACTATTGATTACACTAGGTTAATACAGAAATGTGATGAGCCAATTCTAAACTGGCACGTCACCGGAGGACCAGTTGTTGATGAAGACTTCATGATCAAAGAGCTTGGTTGTACTCCCCATCCCCGCAGGAAGATAGGCCCTGTAACTTTCACATTAGAATCAGGCTCCACCTCTGATAAACTCACTCAAGAGGAGTTGAGGCGGTGGCCGAGCATGTATTCCCTTACTTCCTTAATGAAAACTTTGATCTTTTAAAGCACCCTGAGATTGCTAACATCGTGAATGATGAATTAACTAATAATAATCAATATAACGAACACGTTAATAATGAATCATATGATGAGATAGATCAAGAAAATGAACAAATTTTAAAAGAATTAGCAAAGCAAGTAGGTCGTTGTGGAAAGAATGGCCCTGTTGACAACGAGGAAATGCAAACGGTTAATCTCGGGACAACAGAAGACCCCAGAGAAACAAAGATCGACAACTTCTTCAAGGGGGAAGACAGAGAAACCTTGATGCAGCTCCTCAGAGAATATGTCGATGTCTTCGCTTGGTCCTACAGAGATATGCCTGGGTTAAATCAGTCGATCGTAGAACACAAGATACCACTGCTACCCAACGCCAAGCCAGTCAAACAGAAACTGCGCAGAATCAAGCCGGAATGGTCAATGCAAGTAAAAGAGGAAATCATGAAACTCTTGAACGTGGGGTTTATCAAAGTGATCGAGTACCCAGAATGGCTAGCAAACACGGTACAAGTAGCCAAGTCGAACAGGAAAATATGAGTCTGTGTCGATTTCAGAGACTTGAACAAGGCATCCCCTAAAGATGACTTCCCACTACCAAACATAGACATGTTGGTCGATGCCACATCGGCATACGCAGTCCGCTCATTCGTCGATGGCTTCGCAGGGTATAACCAAATCCTCATGGCAGAGGAGGATCAGCACAAAACGGCATTCACCACACCTTGGGGGACGTTCTGTTACACGGTCATGCCGTTTGGTCTCAAGAATGTTGGGGCTACTTACCAAAGGGCAGTCACGACACTATTCCATGACATGATCCACAAAGAAATAGAGGTATACGTGGACGACATGATTGTCCACTCAAAAGGGACAGATGGTCAGCACTTCAGAGATCTCAGAAAATTCTTCAATCGACTGAGACAACACAAGATGAGGCTCAACCCCGCAAAATGCTCATTTGGAGTGGTCAAAGGGAAAGTCTTAGGGTACATGGTCACCGAGCGTGGCATAGAAGCAGACCCCGCTAAAATGAAGGCCATCATAAACATGCCTCCACCCAGAACGCAGAAAGAAGTAAAGGGATTCATGGGCAGACTCCAATATATCAGTCGATTCATCAATCAACTGACTACAATGTGCGATCCTATCTTTAAGCTACTTAAGAAAAACGCACCTCAAGAATGGACCGAGGAATGTCAAGAAGCATTCGAGGATGTTAAGCATTACTTAACTTCCCCACCCATCCTGGTTCCATCACACAAGGAAAAGCCCTTAAAGCTATACCTCACGGTTACTGACAACGTGCTAGGGGCTAAGCTCGCTCAAGAACAGCCAGCTTCACATACAGAGAACGCCATCTACTTTGTCAGTCGCAGATTCCAAGGCAGCGAAATCAACTACTCTCCACTCGACAAATCTTGCGTTGGTCTTGTTTGGGTATCACATAGGCTAAAACACTATATGGAAGCCTTCTCGGTTCGTCTCATTTCAAGGATGGATCCTTTGAAGTATATCCTAGACAAATCAAATTTGTCTTCGAGACTGGCTAAATGGTACTTCATGCTCGCGGGATATGATATCACTTACGTCACTCAGAAATCCATCAAGGGGAGTGTATTCGTAGATCAGTTGGCCGAATTTCCTTATGACAAAGCGAAGGGGGAAGACCCGCGATTCCCTGATGAAGACATCATGAGTATAGAAGATGAAAATAAGTGGCAATTATTTTTCGATGGCGCAGCCAACAAGAGAGGGTTCGGCATTGGAATGTTAGTGGTAGACCCTGACGACATCTATACTCCACTAGCAATACGTCTTGACTTTGACGCTACCAACAACACCGCAGAATATGAAGCTTGCATAGCGGGGCTTGAAGCAGCCCTAGAGCACAACGTGACCGAACTTGAGGTATTCGAGGACTCACAGTTAATCATCAATCAGACACTGAAGAAGTGGAGGATCCAAGATCCTAACCTTCAAAGATACAGTGCCCACCTCCAAGAGTTGGCGCAACAATTTCAGGATGTTGAATGAACGCTCGCCGAAAAATAAAATAAATTTTTAGGAGTCGCCATGCCGTTTTTAAGGAAACATTGAAAACCATTTAAAAATGAGAAAATGGGTTCGGGGGTCAGGTTACGTGTTGGGAAGAAACGAGAGTTCACCCAACACGCCTCGTCTGTAGACGAGTCTTTCAATGTTCAACATCCAAAACATCCAAATGTGTGTGCAAATTGTGTGAGACAAAATATGTAATAAAATGCATTTTAATGCTTTGCTTTATTGCTCGAGAAGGGGGATTACAACTTGTGAGCCATTTACTCCGGGAGGCCACGTCCCAGATTACAATTGATGAACTTGAATTACATGGAAAGGATGAGACAGTCTGTCTAGGGACCTTGAATGTCGTATGACATAGGACCTCCTCAGAAGAGGGTCTATCGTATGACACAGGATGACCTGGTCAGACTGTCTCTTACAAAGGGGGTGCAAAGGCCACCAATACCATTCTAACGCTAATTGAACTAAAGCATTACACTGAACAAGGCGTGAAACTACGAAAGGGAATCAATCTGGCTTTAACTGAAGTCACTGAAGTCAAATCAACTTTCTGGGATCCTTATGTCGTATGCACATGACGCCTTAAGGTTGTCCTGTGTCGGATGACAGATACATCCTCTGTCAGTGAGCTTCACCAGATTGATCCCACACTGCCCAGAATGATAAGATTATACTAAAATGCTAACTTAAAACAGTAAAACGACAGTGATAAGTGAGTATTGTGGGAGGATCATATGGCTTTGATGGCCAAATGTGAATGATCACATATTTTGGGCCATGATGAAAGGGCCATCACCTCCTAACTCAAACAAAGATGATCAATATCAACAACAAGGTTAACAAAAATGGAATTAATGGCAACAACGAGATTGAAATAAAAGAGTATTATGGGAAGATAATGGGATTTCGGTGACCCAATGCGAATGATCACATTTCTTGGGTCATAATCAAAGAACCCTCACTTTCTAACTCAACAAAATGATCAAGATCAGAGAGATCGAGACTCGGATGAGTGTGGATATGAAACGATCCACACTCACCTTTGCATTCAAGCACCTCACATATCAGTACTAAACAGGAGTATGCATCAGAACTAGAAGAAATGCATAACCAGCACATTCAGAAACCATGGGGGAAGGAATCAACACTCAGATGAGTGTGAATATAAATGATTCACACTCATCTTCATGTTTAAATAACAGATTAACACAATCCAAACCATTGTATAGCTAAAACATACAAATCAGAACAGGACTAACATAAATATAAACCAAAGCAGAGCAAAATCCAATTGCATATTAATGGACTACGCACGAAGACCGTGGAAACGGCATAGGATGAATACGCAGCAGAGAGATGAAGAGTGAGATTAGAGATTACCCTTGTAGTGTCCACACTTCCTATACCACGTCGGTATAGGAAGCCTTCTAATCAGCTTCAGAAATCGGATGAGAAGTCTCAGATTGAGTGAAGAACTAAGGTCTTCAGTCTCGAAAGATCCCCTTTTTTCACTGGCAGCTGTAATCGGACATGAACACCGGCGATTGTTGGCTGGAAATCAGAGTATGGGTATGAATAGAGATCGGATGTGGGACCGATGGCTGGAAAAGGGATATGTGAAGACCACCAGAAATAAACCAGGCGGAGGTTGTGAAGACGGCCGAAGAGGAACGGAAGCTCGGTCGAAACTAATGGAGTTTGAGACCCGGTGAATGGGTTTAAGGTCCGAAGCAGGGGAGAAACGGATATAGAGAAATCGAAGGAGAAGGAGGCGTCGACAGTTTTGGGGAGACTTGAACTCGAAGAATCGTCTATGACCGTGGCCGGAGAGAGGGGTCGCTGATTTGTATGGAGAAAGAGAACGGTGAGGAGTGATTTGAGAGATAGTGGGTAAGGTCTCCGTTCAACAGGAGTAAGGAGAGAGAACGGTGATGAATGTCACCGATGAACGGGTTTAGGGAAGGAGCAAGGTTGTCGCCGTTTGGGTGAAAAGAGAGGGCTCGGTGAAGGTTGATTGGAGGGAGAGAGCGGAGAAGACGATTAGGGAGTGAGAGACGCCATTTAAGAGAGAGCTTGGAATGGAAACCGTATAGAGAGAGAGAGGGAGTTTGCGTCTAGTGAGAGAAAGAGGAGAGAGAGTAGAGAGCGTTCCTCCCTTTACAAAATGAGAAAATCCCTTTATTTAACGCTGCCTTGGAATTGTCTTGTGATGTCGGATGTCACCGGTCTTTCTACTGGCAGAATGGGCCAAAGGGAGGCAGGCCCAAAACTTAATGCATATAATTAAATAAGCAAGCCCAAAACTAAGGCATATAAATAATTAGGCAAGCCCAAAACTAATGCAAGCCTTTTACAATTCGAGGAAAGCAGGCCCAAAAACACGAGTTCGGGTCAGGGTACTCACAGAGCCCCTCGGCGACGTCGCTTCCACGAGAAGTGGGGTCGTGGACAAAAATGAGAATCCCGAGCCGGACAAAGACTGACGAGAAAAAAGAGATGACCAAGATGGTCGAGCGGCTGGACCCTTATGAAAAGGATTCCTACGTATCCCATGAGGGAATCAAGCCACATCGTAGTTCGGAAGGGTAGACGTTTGTGTCCGGGGAAAGGCGACCATAATGGTCATGCGGCTGGACCCTTATGAAAAGGATTCCTACGTATCCCATGAGGGAATCAAGCCGAATCGTAGTTCATTAAGATGGACGTTTATGTTCGGGGAAAAGCGACCATAATGGTCAAGCGACTGGACCCTTACAAAAGGATTCCTATGTATCCCATGAGGGAATCAAGCCAAATCGTAGTTCATATAGATGGACGTTTGTGTCCGGGGAGAAGCGACCATAATGGTCAAGCGGCTGGACCCTTAAGAAAAGGATTCCTACGTATACCATGAGGGAATCAAGCCGACTCGTAGTTCATGGGGATGGACGTTTGTGTCCGGAGAAAAAGCGACCATAATGGTCAAGCGGCTGGACCCTTACGAAAAGGATTCCTACGTATCCCATGAGGGAATCAAGCCGAATCGTAGTTCATCAAAGAGGTGGTGATAACAAGAGGCCACGGGCGTTTGTACCCAAGAGTGAGGTGATGGGCGTTCGTATACCCAAAGAGTGACTGTTTAGGGGAGTCACCCCAAGACTGACTATTTAGGGGAATCACCCGAAGATTGACTGTTTAGGGGGGTCACCCGAAGATTGACTGTTTATGGGAGTCACCCGAAGATTGACTGTTTATGGGAGTCACCCGAAAGATTGAATGTTTAGGGGAGTCACCCAAAGAATGACTGTTTAGGGGAGTCACCCGAAAGATTGACTATTTAGGGGAGTCACCCGAAGAATTACTGTTTAGGGGAGTCACCCGAAGAATGACTGTTTAGGGGAGTCACCCAAAGATTGACTGTTTAGGGGAGTCACCCCGAATATTGACTGTTTAGGGGAGTCACCCGAAGATTGACTGTTTAGGGGAGTCACCCGAAGATTGACTGTTTAGGGGAGTCACCCGAAGATTGACTATTTAGGGGAGTCACCCGACGATTGACTTTTAGGGGAGTCACCCGAGGATTGAGTGTTTAGGGGAGTCACCCGAAGATTGAGTGTTTAGGGGAGTCACCCGAAGATTGACTGTTTAGGGGAGTCACCCGAAGATTGACTGTTTAGGGGGGTCACCCGAAGATTGACTGTTTAGGGGAGTCACCCGAAGATTGACTGTTTAGGGGAGTCACCCGAAGAATGACTGTTTAGGGGAGTCACCCGAGGATTGACTGTTTAGGGGAGTCACCCGAGGATTGACTGTTTAGGGGAGTCACCCGAAGAATGACTGTTTAGGGGAGTCACCACAAAGATTGAATGTTTAGGGGAGTCACCCGAAGATTGACTGTTTAGGGGAGTCACCCCAAAAATAAAGATAACGAGGATGGGCATTTGTACCCGAATGAAATATAACCATAAAAGGAAAGACAATCATAACAAGAAAGATAATCATAACAGGGGCGTTTGTGCCCGAATGAAATATAACCATAAAAGTAAAGACAATCATAACATGAAAGATAATCATAACGTGGGCGTTTGTAACCGAAAGATAAATAACTATAACATGAAAGAAAAGTATAACATGAAAGATAATCATAACAGTGGGCATTTGTACCCGAAAGAAACATGATCATAAAAGCATAACATGAAAGATAATCATAACATGGGTGTTTGTACCCGAAAAAAAGCATAATCATAAAAGCATAACATGAAAGATAATCATAACATGGGCGTTTGTACCCGAAAGAAGCATAATCATAAAAGCATAACATGAAAGATAATCATAACATGGCGTTCGTACCCAAGGTTGACTGTTTAGGGGAGTCACCCCAAAAATAATTGTAAACTGCTAGAAATTTTGAAAAGAAATGGGATGACCCAAAGTAGTAATAAAGCAAATAAAAAAGATGCATGTAGAAGCTTTGTTTTGATTTGTAAATATGATGCAAAAATGCACACAAATGATAGAATGCACAAATTATCATGATTACATTCTGATGCCTGTGCTGTGCTTACCTGCAAAGGTCGTGCACACGAAGATCACTTGAAGTGATTGGCTGAGTTTGGAAACATTTGCCGAGTAGAACATGAACTTTATTGACAATTTACCATTGTAAGACGGACTTTGCTGACGATTTACCATTGCAAGATGGGCCTTACTGATGATTTGAGGTTGCGAGACTGACATTGTTGATGATTTTGACGTTGCAAGATGGACTTTTGATGATGATTTTCCAACGAGCCTGATGAGCTTGACGAGCATTGCTTGAAGACTGAGGCAGCTAGGGCTCTTTCAAATGATGTTGATGATCTGAAGATGACGAGACCTATGAAGATGATAAAGGCAGAATATGCCACCTGCAGGATTTGAACTCCTTGTACAGATTGTGATTTGAGAAGCAGTACTCACGATCAAATTATGATCACTTGATTATTGTACCCTGCGAGGGGAAAAACACAACACTACTAGGCACTTTGCATTTTATTCACTTGATTTGAAATTTTGCTTATGCATTATTAAATCTTGATGCACGAGTCCATCTCAACTGGGGATGAAAGTGGAGTGAGGATTTTTGCAAGGCTTGGCGAGCAGATATGTATGTAGCAGTTGTGCTATGATGGATTGTGTATGGAACGAAAGTGTTTATGTGATGATGTATGGGTTGGACCCTCTCCCATGAGGTGGGAAAATGTATGAGTGGTGATTGAGGAATGGTGCAACCTAGGCAAGTCGGGGATGCCTCCGGGAGTACTGGTTGTAGGTTGATTGTTGCTAATGGGACGAGGTGCATCGGGCGCCCGAGGAAGTAAGCAGCAGAGAAAGTGCAGAAAATGATCCCGGCTTGGTGATGTCCCAGTTGATAATGCAAGGCAAACCAAGAGGGAATCTGGTCCTGAGAGAACCGCATAGCAAAGCCCCAGCTTGAATAGGTTCAATGCAGCCTTACTGTAGACAAAATCATCTGCGGGCCGGCGAGGCGACTCCATCGCTTTCAAACCGCTAGCCAATCGGGCCGCCGGTTAAATTAACCGGATCCGGCTCGCGCGCGGAGCCCCGGCATCTCGCATTTGCCACTTCAGGAAGTCGCCCGGATCCGATAGGCAGCGCAATCGCGCCCCGACATCTGGCTTATTCCGTTTTGCGTTTGTTGGAGGTGTCTCGCCGTGTTTTCGCTTTGTAGAGTCGCCACGCCGTTTTCATTAAGCCCAAAACATTGAAAAAGGGCATCCGTTTAAAAATAAACTATTTTTGTGTGATGAGATTTTTGAGTTCGGAGGTCAGATGACTCCTCGGGAAGAGAATATTAGAATCTTAGAGCTCACCCGAGTCGCCTCGTAAAAATGAGTCTTTCGGATACCCCTAATATTTTTTAACTGTTGTGTGTGTGTGTATGTACTTTTAAAAATGCATGCTGTGTCGGATGTCTACATTGTACACTGCTTTATTGAAATGTATTGAAATAGTAATGGAAGGAAGCCTTACCAATGTTGGTTCGTGTCTGTCTTCCGCTAGGAAATAGTGTTTGAGGATGGAATAGTGTTCCGGGACGGATCGGGATTGCTTCGGGAGGAGCCGGTTGTCTGCGGATAGAGTTTCAGCGTGCGTCAGGATTGCAAGTTGCATTCGGGTAGAGGTTCGGCGTGCGTTGGGATCACAGGGATCACTCGGGCAGCGGTTCGACGTGCGTTGGGATCGCAGGGATCACTCGGGCAGAGGTTCGGCGTGCGTTCCAGTTGCCGATTTGACTCGGAAAGAGCCGGGACGCCTTGGGAAAGACCAGGCAAGGCCTTGGAGTAGCACGAGGGGCCTCAGAGTACCTCGAGAGTGCCTCGGGGCAGTGCGGGAGCGCTCGGAGAGGCTTCAGAGCACCACAAGGGAGCTCGGAAGGCCTCGAAAGGATTCGAAAGGGGCCGGGATTGCCCCGAAGGGTCTTAGAGAGGTGCCTGAAGGCTGGAGGGAGAGGAGAGAAGAGGGAGATGTGTGAAATGAGGGAGGGGGAGCCCTCTAGTTATAGTGTAGGAAAACCTGCAATAAGGTCCGTACGGACCTCTTAGGTAATCCAAAATTTTAGTTTTCCTCGATTTGAGGGAATAATGTGGACTTTAAGAGGATTCTGAAATGATGATGTCTGGTTGCAAAGAGGTCCGTACGGACCAACCAGGCATGCAATAAGGTCCGTACGGACCAACCATGAATTTCAGTAATGATGCACTCCGGGATTTGAGGGAATATATTGGACTTTAAGGGGATTCAGTAATCATTGAAAAAAAGAGGTCCGTACGGACCATATTTGCTTTTTTAATTTCTGAAAAATTCTCAAAAGGTCCTTTTGTCCCTTTTTATCCCAGAAAGGTTCCTCCCTTGGTTTGGCTGGGGTTTTTTTAGGGTTTTGAGTGTCAAGGTCTTCGAGACTGCGTTTGTGAGTCTGCGATGTTTCTCATATGCTCGGAAGAGGGTGATCCAGATTGGGGTACTTACAGAAGCCCCTCGACGATGTCACTTACGGAGGAAGTGGGGTCGTCGATAAGATAAGGGTCCTAATCTGAATCGCGTGCTGGGAGAGGGAGTGACCGTGTAGGTCGGTGCGTGAGGACATGGCGGTGTCCTGTTGTGTGACCGCTTAGGTCAGTTTGCTGGACCCTGTGATAGGATTCCTACGTATCCCTAGCGGGAATCAAGCCTGATCGTAGTTCGTGTATGGGATGAGTGTTGTTGTGCACGAGGACGGGAAATGTCCTCTGACTGAAACTCTGTGTGTGGATGTGATGGTATCCTGTGGGTGACCATTTAGGCCGGGCCAGTGAGGACGTGGTGGCATCCTAGGTGACCGCATAGGTCGATGGCGAGGATGTGGCGGCGTCCTAGGTGACCGCATAGGTCGCTGGTAAGGACGTGGCGGCGTCCCGGGTGACCGCATGTGTCGATGGTAAGTGACGTGGTGGCGTCTGGGTGACCGCATAGGTCGATGGTAAGGACGTGCGGTGTCTCGGTGACCGCATAGGTGGCGTGACGTGGCGTCTGGCGACCGCATAGGTCGATGGTAAGGACGTGGTGGCGTCCTGGGTAACCGCATAGGTCGGTGGTAAGGACGTGATGGCATCCTGAGTGATCGCAAAGGTCGATGGTAAGGACGTGGTGGCATCCTGGGTGACCGCATAGGTCGATGGTAAGGACGTGGTAGCGTCCTGGGTGACCGCATAGGTCGATGGTAAGGACGTGGCGGCGTCCTGGGTGACCGTATAGGTCGATGGCTGGACCCTGTGATAGGATTCCTACGTATCCCTAGCGGGAATCAAGCCTGGTCGTAGTTCAGAGTTCCTAAAATTGTGAGTGTGTGCGGGCGTGGAGGTGCCATGAAGTGTCGTGTGACTACCGAGGTCGACTGTGAGGACGTGGTGGCATCCTGAGACGGAAATTTTACGATTTTCCGAATCGGGTGGTTTAAAGCCTTCCGGGCTGGTGATAGTGATTTTATGAGGTTTATACGGTCTTCCGGATCGAGTGATTTTTCTTCTGGCTGCGGTTGTGTCATGCGTGAGGACTTGCTTCGTCTTCTGACTGCTGTTGCGTCATGCGTGAGGACTTGATTCGTCTTTTGACTGTAGTTGTGTCATGCGTGAGGACTTGATTCGTCTTCTGACTGCTGTTTGTGGAGGCATGGCTGCCTTGAGCTCTGACTGTGAGAGGCGTGAATGTGTCGCGTTTTGTTTGTTGGGGAAAGGTTGGACTTACGATGACTGTCGGTGTTCCTTTGCTGGGGATATGCGGTCTTGTACGGGTTCGCAAGAATTCCCGTTTGACTTGCTGAGGAAGGAGTTCGGGCTTACTTTGATGGCCGGTGCTTGATTCACTGTCTGGCATTTTGGAGGCGTTTTGTGCCTTGGAATTTGTGCTTGGAGGTGCTGGCTCCTTTTCGCGCTTGTTTCACCGTTTAGTGGGCGAGGTCCGGGCTTACGATGACGGCCGGTGCTTGAGTTGCCGTTTAGTGGGCGAAATCCGGGCTTACGTTGACGGTCGGTGCTGGGGATATGCGGTCTATCCTGCTATGTTGGGCTGGGCCCGTCCTGCGAGGAGGAGAAGGACCAGTAGGGGGAAGCTCACCATTACCTACGGGGAGGTGCAGGCGCATCTGGGGATAGATAGCCCGGCGGAGTTTGCTCTGTATCCCTGGGCTCGGTATGAGGCTGACGAGTTCGAGGGTGCTCCCGTGGTGACGGCGCTGAGAAAGATGCTACGGGGCCTGACCTGCGATGTGATGTACTTGGGAGAGAGGGTCTTCTGGCAGCATGACCCGGGTATGCTTCCCTTGGCTCCGAGGGACCCGCCTTTTGGGATGATGGATTCCCGGGATATGGACGTGCTGGAGTTTGAGAGGTATCTGGGCGGCGTGAGTGCCGATGAGTTTGTCTTGTTTGGAGTGGAGTATGGGTCCTTCGTGAGGAGGAAGTTCAGGATGCCACAGGTGTTGGCGAGGGAGAGGGAGGCTGGCCCGCTTGGTCCCCTAGAGGTTGCGGTGCCTGGGCCGGATTTTACATATATACGGGGCGACACGTCGAGGCGCAGGTTGTCGGTACCCGTGCCTGAGCTGGCTCCTGCTGCTTATCGAGTTGACCCAGATGCGCCGGTGAGTGTGCTTACTCTTTTCCATTTTAGCATCTTTTCTGTATTTTTCTCTTTTGTTGAGTATGATTGTATTGCTGAGCGTTTCTTTGGCTGCTTGCTTGTACAGATCCCGGGGAGAGCTTATGACATGCTGACCCGCCGTTATGTGGCGATGCGGTCCTTTGTAAAGAAGTTGGCGGGGAAGCTGTCTTGCCGGTCTTCGCTGCGTGTGCCGGCATACGAGCCGATGCCTTCGAGGCATTCTGTGGACGTTCCCCCATCGAGAGTCGACCCAGAGCCACAGCAGGAGGGACCTTCGCGGGGGCGGCATAGCATGGATGCCGGGACGTCTTCAGGAGTCCAGAGGCCACCGGTCTTTCACCAGTTCTGGCCTTCGCAGGAGGCACCGGGGGAGAGTTCGTCAGAGCGTGCCTACTTCGATCCTTTTGTCGGGTTCGACCCTTCCGAGTATCTTGAGTACCTACCCTGTGAGGGTTCGCATTCCGACGATGAGGGTGTGGCTGGCGAGTTTATCGGGATGCCCGACTTCTCGCTTGAGGATGTTGGTGATGATGATGATGCTGAAGAGTCGGATTAGGGTTCATTTGCTTTCCCTCTTTCGATATCTTCTTTCTCTTTTTGTTTAGCAACATACATTATATGTACCTGTAATAAAACATTCGCATTTGCATCGCAAAGTATTTTATTCTAAGATGTAATGTCGTCTTTGTGATTCCCGGAAATTGTCCTAGAAATTGTTGCTATTTTTTTTTATTTGTGCATGCCACGTGAGCTGAGAGTGTGTTTGTGGGTAGTATATGCTTGCCAGGAACGGCTTTGGCCAGTGTTTGGGCAGTTTGGAGCAAGGTCCTGCTGGGAATAGTGGTTATTGGCCTGTTTGCTGGGAAAGTGGGGCCAGGATGCAACAAGGTCCGTACGGATGTCTGGACTTTCCCCATTCCCCATTTGCAGCCATTTTCGAGCTTTCTTCCCCATTTTCTCTAGGAACCTCCATTTTTGCCATGGATTCTTCGTACGTTCCAAGAATTTTGCTAAGGCTTTCGCAGGAGCGGCAAGCACACTTCCTTGAGCAGCTGAAAACGTGGATGCGTCACCGTATGAGGCATCAGACGCGGGCTTTCGAGGTAAGGTTTTGCTTCTGGGATGTTAGGAGGCATGTGTATTGCTTCTCCTACAATGAGGTAGTGCCCACCTTTGAGGATTTTCGGGCTTTGATTGGAGGACCGGAGGTGGAGGCCATCTCGATTCCTTTGATTGGCGGTGCTACCGTGAGCGTGAAGCTTGCAGGCTTTCTTCGGACTTCGCTGGGAGAAGTGCAGGGCATGATCCTTGATTCGGGTCACATTGATATTTCTGCGTTGCCGGAGCGGTTCATGATTGATGATGAGAGTGATATCTCCTGGGATGCGTTTGCCTTGTGCGTGATAGCTACGCTTTTCATGGTCAGCTCCCTTGGGGTTTGCGATGGCGCTTTGCTAGATGTGGTTGGGCACTGCAGAGCTGGAGAGGATATTGTCCCATTGGTTCTGGGGAGACTCTTCATGGTATTGACCGTCTGGCGACTGGGGATCGTTTCATGAGAGGGGGAAGCCCCGCCTTGCTCACCTTGTGGCTGCGAGAGAGACTTCAAGCCATGCCTGAGGCTCCGACGTCGTTTAGCCCGTGGTCATTTGCTCAGCGACCTCTTGTGTTGGATATGGGTCAGTCTGCCTGGGAGAGATGGATGGCACGACTTGGTACGCGTCATATCCGTTGGTGGGTTCCGTACTGGGGGATTGAGACTAGGAGGGCCTTTCAGGAAGGGTCCTACGTTGTCAGAGTTCCAGGCTTGTCTTGGTCCTCCTTCTATGTTCCGTCGCTTGTTTCCCGGCAGTTTGGGATGAAGCAGGAGCCTTTGTTGGGCTGGGATGACCTTGCGACTGCGAAGGTAGCTCCTCTTTGTATGGCCGCTCCAGGTGCTCTTCTGTATTTTCTGAGGGTATGGAAGTATTTCTTCCCTCCTAGGTGCTCCTTAGACGCCGGGAGAGTGTCGTATTGACAACCCAGTACCTGGCCTGGTATGAGCAGCGTGTTGGGCAGTCCCAAGTGGCTTTGAGGAACAGGCGTGGAGCGATTCTGGGACCCGGTTGCCGTAGTAGCTATTGCCTTAGGAGTGCCGAAGCCTGGTCTGACCCTCAGGATGTGACGGGAGACACTTTGTTTGACTACGAGACTAGAGTTGACCGACTGACGGAGAGAGGTCCTCTTTTGCAAACTCGCAGGGAGGAGATCCGAGCCGAAGCACGGGCGAATGAAGCCCTGAGAGCTCCTGGATTGTCTGACTCTACGGGGAGGACCCCTAATCTCGGACTGAGAGACGCAGAGTTGGCTCGTGTGGAGCGAAAGAAGACTCGCCGGGGACGAGGGAAGAAAGGGAAGAATGGCGAGGGGACAAGCGCAGACGGCGCGGAATGACCTCCTAGGTATCCATTCATTGCATTGCAAACACATTATTTGTTAAATGTATTAAGCTGTCTTTTAGCATGTTGTGAACTTGAGAGTAGACCGTGCTTGAACTCATCAAGAAATGTTGTAATCGTTAGTGATTTATGATTTACTTTTAAAGCTTTGTCGAGACGCAAGATCTCTTGTTCGCTTTTGTGTCTTTTGTGAACCTTGGCGGCGTCCGTCTTTGGACTTTTCTGTTGCATTCACGGACTGAAGCGTCCTGGGCCTTGACGGCAATCCCCTTTGCTTGGGCTTTATGTTTGGCTGAGAGGTCGGATGATTCCCTGACAAGTCGTTTTGACGGTCTTTTCCGTAGCTTCCTTGCCTCTTGTTCGTTGGCGTCGGGCTCTTGACCTCTTTTGTAGCTTTCTGCTTGAGCTTTTTTTTTTTTTTTTTTTTTGAGAGACTTTGCTCGAGCTCTTCTTTTTTTTTTTTTTTTTTGAAGCGTGTGAGGGCAAAGACAAGCCCCTGGCTTGGAAGCAGACATGGGTCAGTCGTTTGATGCTGAGTGACCTTTTGATGTCCTTTGATGTTGCCGCCGTCGTTTGACTTGGTCAAGGTGATGGTGGAGGCATGCTCCTGTAAAGTGTATAACTTGATGGAGGTCTTGATTGACATTCAAACTTTTGACTTTTTTGTGTGTTTTTAGACCGGAGCAATTAAGGTTGCCTACGTTCCCCCGGACTAGAGGGCTCGGAGTGCAACGTAGTTCGACACTACATGGAGTGCCAAGAGATGCACAATTGTTCTTCTTTAGGCGAAGTATCTGCGAAGTTTGCTTCCATTGACTGGATTCATGAAGGGATTTCCGTCTAGGTCTGTCAGCTTTATGGCACCTCCGGAGAAGATCTTTTGAACCACGAAAGGGCCGATCCATGTTGGTTCTCATTTTCCCAGTGGGTTGGTTCGAGTGGGAGGCTTTTCTTTGAGTACCAGATCGCCTTCCCTGATATCTCGAGACTTGACTTTCTTGTCGAAAGCTCTAGCCATCCTGCTTTGGTAGGCTTGGACGTGTTCCATGGCATTTAGTTGTCGCTCGTCTAGCAGAGCCAATTCGTCGTGTCAGCTACGAAGCCATTCGACTTCGTTGACTTCATTTTCCAGCAACACTCAGAGTGAGAGAATTTCCAATTCAATGGGAAGGACTGCTTATATCCCGTATGTCAGGGCAAATGGGGTTTCTCCCGTGGCTGTTCTGACTGATGTTCGGTAGCCCCAAAATGCAAGGTGCAGCTTCTCGGGCCAATCTCGTCCTCGGGTGGTCATTTTTCGGATGATCCGTTCAAGGGTCTTGTTTGCTGCTTCTACGGCGCCATTTGTTTGTGGTCGGTAGGGATAAGACTTGTGGCGTGTGATCTTGAATTCGGCCAGCAGTCTGTCGCATTCCCCTTCGAAGTGTGAGCCGTTGTATGATATGACCTCGTTCGGTATGCCGTATCGGCAGATGATGTTTTCCTTGAGGAAATGTGCCACTTTCTTAGATGTGAGCACCTTGTAAGACTTGTCTTCGACCCATTTGGTGAAGTAATCGATGGCTACTAGGATGAACTCGTGACCGTTGCTGCCCGGCAGAGCAATTTTCCCGATGACGTCAATTCCCCAACTGGCGAAGGGCCAGGGCGTAGTCATGCAGTAGAGATCGTGGGGAGGTAAATGATTGAGGTTGGAGAACCATTGATACTTGTCGCAGCTTCGGACAAAGTGGATGCAGTCTGCCTCCATGGAGATCCAGTAGTAGCCCATCCTGAGAATGATTTGCATCAGGGCTCTGGCGTTCATGTGGGGACCGCAAGCCCCATTGTGGACTTCGTTCATGAGCTCGTTCGCTTCTTCCTGGCTGATGCAGCGTAGGAGTGGTCCTTGGTAGCGCTTCTTGTACAGTATGTCCCCAAGGATGACAAAGTGAGAGGCGAGGCATTTTAGGGCCATGATGCTCTTGGCTTTGACCCCTTCCCTGTGTTGACCTTCCTAGTTCATGAAGGCGGTTTCCCCGTTCTTAAGGTATTGGAAGATCTGGTTGTACCATGGCTCATTGATGGGCTTGGGCTCTGGTTCGATCTCACAACAGTAGGCAGGAATTTCCTTTCGTCTGACTTTGAAGGGCTTGATTGCTTTTCCCTCAGTTATTTCCACGAGTGAAGCCAAGGTGGCTAAGGCGTCTGCAAACCGGTTTCGGTCTCTCGGCAAGTAGTGGAAGGTGACCTCTTCGAATTGTGTGATGAGGTCTTCCATGCAAGCGTGGTATTTTTGCAAACCTGGGCTATGGTTTTTCACTTGTTGGAAACTTGGTTGATGATCAGGGCTGAGTCCCCAGAGACCTCGAATTTCTGGACATTCCTTTCGAGTGCGGCCTGTAGTCCGGCGGCACAGGCTTCGTATTCGGCGACATTGTTGGTTACCTCGAAATTGAGCTTTATGGCGATTGAAGTGTGCTCGTCCTTGGGATCGACCAAGAGCATACCGATGCCGTTTCCTTTTTTGTTGGCTGCTCCATCGAAGAACAGTTGCCATCGATTTTCGCTTTTGAGTGCGAAGATTCCTTCGTTTGGAAATTGTGGTTCGGGGCCTCGAGCCTCATCGGTTGGGAAGTCAGTCAGTTGTTCGGCCATTGCCCGTCCCTTGATTGAATTTTGGTTCAAGTACTTGATGTCAAATTCCGCTAGGAAGAAAGACCATTTGGCGAGCCTCATTGACAGAGATGGTTTGTCGAAGAGATACTTGACTGGGTCCATTTTGGAAACCAGGTGCACCGTGTGTGACTGCATGTAGTGTCATAATTTTTCGACGACCCATACTAGAGCTGCGCAGGTTTTCTCGAGGGCTGAGTAGTTAAGTTCGCTGCCTTGAAACTTTCGACTGACGAAGTAGATGGCGTTCTAAACTCGTGACTCTTTCTTTTCTTGGCAGAGCATGGCTCCAACTGCGGTGTCAGTCACAGTTAGGTATAGCAACAGTGGCTTTTCCTCGTGGGGAGGGCAGAGGATCGGAGGACTCACAAGGTATGCCTTTATTTCTTCAAAGGCATCTTGGCATTCTGAGTTCCATTCGACATCGGCGTTCTTCTTCATTAGTTTGAAAATTGGCTCGCACATGGAGGTCAACTGATTGACGAAGCGGCTGATATACTGCAGGCGGCCCATGAAGCATTTCACCTCTGTTTGAGTTTGCGGTGGTCTTATTTCGATGATGGCCTTCATCTTTTGAGGATCAACCTCGATGCCTCTCTCGGTGACCATTTATCCCAAGACCTTGCCTCGGCTGACCCCAAACATGCATTTGGCAGGGTTTAACCTCATCGAGTGTTTTCGGAGGCGATCGAAGAACTTTCTCAGATCTGTGAGGTGTTGTCCATCTGATCCCTTTGAGTGGATGATCATGTCATCGACATATACTTCGATCTCTTTGTGGATCATGTCGTGGAAGAGGGCGGTTGCTGCCCGTTGGTAGGTAGCCCCAGCGTTCTTTAATTCGAACGGCATCACTGTGTAGCAGTAGGTTCCCCAGGGGGTTATGAAGGCTGTCTTTTCTTGACCTTCTTCGGCCATCTTGATTTGATTGTAGCCAGCAAACCCGTCCACGAAGGACTTGACTTCGAAATTGGCTGTAGTGTCTACCAACATATCGATGTTAGGTAGTGGAAAATCGTCCTTGGGACTTGCTTTGTTGAGATCTCGGAAGTCTACGCAGCAGCGCACTTTTCCGTTGGCCTTGTTGACCGTGACTATGTTGGAGAGCCATGTGGGGTACTCGATCACCCTGATGAAGCCGATGCGGAGCATCTTCTCGATCTCTTCTTTGACTTGCAAAGACCATTCTGGCTTGATTCGGCGTAGCTTTTGCTTGATGGGCTTAGCCTCGGGATTTAAGGGGATCCGATGTTCTACAATGTTTGGATCTAATCCGGGCATGTCTCGGTAAGACCAAGCGAACACGTCCACGAACTCTTTGAGCAGTGCAGTCGATGCGTCTTGCTCTGTGCCGGTGAAGAAACTTCCGATTTGCGTCTCTTTTGGCTCTTCAGCAGTTCCTAAATTCACTTTGGTTAAAACCTCCTCGGCGTCTTGGGCCCGGTTTTTCTCTCGTTTGACAACATGCTTAAAGATGTGCTTAATGTATTGTTCGTTTAATGTGTCTGCTTCTTTATCAAGTGAATCGTTATTAACTGCTTGTGTGTTAGTTAATTTATCAGTTGTTAAAGATGCAATGAGAGGATACTCGGAAAGATCGAAGCATTCATTAAGAGCATACGGGAATACATTATTGGCAATGAGTTCGTAATCTTCTAGCGTGAGGCCATCAGATGACTCGAGAGACTTGAATTCAACTCAGGATGGGTTTTGACACTGGACTCTAGGACTCGAGGGGTCAGACCAAGTTGTTCGATCATGTCCTTTTTGCTGGCGGTGGGTCTGGAGAAGGTGGCCCAGTTATTGAGTGGTAATGAGCTTGATAGGAGGCGGGGTTTAAAAGGCTTTGTGTCACCGTTCCCGATCATGGCTATCACAGAGCTATCAGAAACAAAATTGATTAGGTCTGGCACCTCGATTTCTTCATTGAAGAGCAGGTGGAGCAGTGGCTCGTTCCAAGCATCGTCTGCAGAGTCTTTCGCTTTTGTCTTGGGCATTGCTAGCTCGAATGCAGACTCGTCCCGCTTATTGGGGGCAGGGGTGTTGACAAAGAGTTTTTCGAGTTCTTCCGCCAAAGAGGGGGTTTTCCCGAACCAGAATTCATTGTGAATACTGGTGGTCGTGGGTCCCCATAGAGGCGGTGCGTCGAGAAATGTTCTTCTGACGGGATTTGCCTTGAGGCCTCTGAATCCTGCAATGTTCTGTTGGAGCTTGTCCATGGTCGTCGGCCAGCTTTGTTTGGCATTGATCAACTCTGTTCCCTTTCCTGGGTCTTCCTTCTTTATGAAGTACTTGGTCATGTCGAAGCTGTAAGGGCGGAGATCGGAGGTTGCGTGCAAGCCTCTTTTGTTATCGGCGGAGCGTTTTCGTGCAGCTCTTTTGTCTTCCTCAGCGTCTTTGGGAGTAGGAATGTATCCTAGGCCATGAAGGGTATTCTGTTCCTTGATATTGATGATTTGTTGGGTACCCTGATGGCGTTTTCCCAAACCAAGCCCCGAGATGTAGTTCATGTACTTCATCATTTTCATCGGGGGAGGGATCTTGTCTCAAATTAAAGGCAGGTCTATGTGGCACACCTGGGCCTTTGGGCTTTCGATGGTGAACCCTGTTAGCATCATGCCGTCATCGTTGTGTTTGATCTCTAAGACGTGGACGCCGTTTGTGTCGGTCCCTTCGGTGACTATGCTATCACCGTAGATGATGGTCAGATCTGTTCCTTGGATGAACTTTACGCATTGATGGAGGGTGGATGCCACCCCATTGATCTGGTGTAGCCAAGGGCGTCCCAAAATGGCAGTGAATGTGATCGGGATGTCGATGACTTGGGAGTCGGTCGGGACCATTTGTTTTCCGAACCACAGGTTCAAGGTGGCTATTCCCAAGACTGGGCGAGACGTGGAATCGTATGCCTTGATTGCCTGAGTTGAGGGCTTCAGATCAGTTGCTTTGATCCCTAGCAAATCCATCATTTTGGATGGCAGGACGTTCATGGATGATCCCCCATCTACCAAGACCCGAGGGAGACGGCGCTCGTCCAGTTGAACTGTTATGTAGAGGGGCTCATTGTGGTCAGCCCCAAATTTTGGGAGGTCGAGCTCTGTGAAAGTGATAATGTTGTTGTAATTAACGTTGTCGATCATCTGAACTGCTTCATCAAGTGTCACGGTGATGGGAACCATGGTCTGGGCCAGGCTTTCTTCCAACTTGAGTTTGTGCGGGTAAGATGAAGTGAGTAAGGACCAGAATGAGATGTTAGCCTGAGTACGCTTGAGCTGAGTTAAGACAGGATCTTCAGCCTTCGGGTCAAGGGTTTCAGCTTCTTTGGCGTAGGGCCCCTTTCAGTTCGTGGCTCAGGTATGGCTAGCCTTTTGTCTGCCCGTGGAGGATTCGTCGGGATTTGACCAGAACGTGTCAGTACGTTCACCTCTGGCTTTGCTGCTTTGCTTGTCCCTCTTATTTCTGTGATGAGAGGACCTTGATTGGCGTAGGGCCAGACTGCGCATTTCAATTCGTTCACCGTCATAGCTTTTGTGGAAGCATCAATAGTGGCTTTGAGATCTTCCCAAGACAGGGGTTGAGGTATCTGGACCTTCGGGCCGTCGGTGGCGGTGCGGAGCTCGTCCCAGCTGATCATGGCGCAGACGTTGCCATGGCCTTGTGCAGAGCTAGGCTGAGGAGATTTGCTGGAGTAGATGACGTAGTAGTCAAACTTTCCTGAGGGTTTTCCGAGGGTTCCGACTGTGGGGTCGCCGGATTCGTATCTCTTCTTCAGTTTTTGTTGAGAAGAGGGTTTCTTCTTTCTTCGAGGGCGGCCCTCGTTCATTTCATCTTGGAATTCCATTTCCAGACAAGCGGTGCAATCGCAGACGTCCCACCAGATGTGTTCGTTGTTCGGCGGTGGTACCGGGACCTCAGGAGGCTGAATGGGCATGTTTTCCCCCGGGGGGTCTTGTGGCTTTATGTCATATCTGCATGGCTTGTACGAGGGCAACAGGTTGACTTCTGGGAGACAATGAGAGACATTAGAAGCTGCAGGAGCGGGCATGACTTTGGAAGCCCCAGGTAGTTGGGTGGCTAATGTCCCGAAGTGGTGCATGGCACCTTCGATCCAGGCTTGTTGTTCACCTTGGCGTTTCTCAATAGCCATGAGGGCTTGCCAAACTTCTTCCAATGTTGGGAAATTTCTCGGGGGTAAGGTCCCATTTTCCTCGTTGTTATCCACTGACTTGGCCATGGGGAGCTGACGGACTGCCCTAGTAACTGTGCCGGGAAGGGTGTTGGACCTTGCAACTTTGACACGAGGAGAGTAGTTCCCAAATTCACTTTTGGTTCACTGGAGGGGGTGACGGGTAAGGTTTAGACACGGGAAGACCTTTTGGATAAAAGGGGGAAAGCTCACGTGACATGCGGTTTCAGCTTCTTTTTATTTATTATATTTTTTTGTTGTTTTAATTTACTTAAAACGTGTTTTCTCAGAGTCCTAGGTAGGTTGGAAAAGACTGCTCTTCTTTTTCACAACTATGCTAGATCCTGGGTCAGTGGAGACCATCTGTGCTGCTATAAGCCCCTCATTTTGCACCTGTATTTCGACATCCCAGGGTGGACAGCCCCGGGCGAGGGTCCTATAGGGCAAGCGGTTTTCACCGGCCTAAAAGAAAAAATCGAACCTAAGGATCGAGCCTGTCATGTTCGTTTTAATGCGCTAGCCATGTGAATAGTGAACCAAGCCGGCCATTGAGTCAAGATCGGGTCAAGAGTTTGGCATGACCTCTCTTTACCTTGCTTGCGCAAGGGATCTGTGACGTTAGGCGTTGGCTGGGTCATATCTTCATGGCTGACGTATCAAAGGCTTGATGACATGGTGTCATGTGGGCATGGATGTATATCCGGGACGGAACATCGTCTGGGTGTAGCTTCGAAAATCAAGATCAGGTCAAGATTTTATCATGACCTTTCATCGCTTTGCTTGCACAAGGGATCTTGAGTTCCGAGCTTCGACTCAGAAAATGGCCGGCATGGGATATGTGTCCAGGCTTGTATGACACGGACTGGGTAAAAACCAACCGAGTCTGGACAGAGTGTGACTCAAGACTCAAACGTGCAGGGTTGACGCTTGGCTAGGATGGGATGTTTGGAATGATCCCGTGCGCGTCCAAGAGGCCTAGGAAGACCAAACGGACTGCAACTGAGACCACTCTGGGTTAAGGGTTGTAGTGTGCAGTGTATCCGAGGCAGTAGTGTGCGTAGCGTGCGGTGTAACCGAGGCAGCAGTGTGAGTAGTGTGTGGTGTAACCGAGGCAGCGGTGCGAGTAGTGTGCGGTCTCTAAAATTCTTTTTCTGAGTAAAACAGAAGTTTTTTGAAGAATTTTAAATGTATGCACAAATGTATATTGATGCATTTTTTTATTTTTATTTTTGTTGTAAATAAAAAAGTAAAGCACATGCACACACACAACATTTAAAGAAAAGGGGTAAAATGAAAGTTTTACCCTCATCATCGTTTTAAAAATCTTTTGTTTTGTTTAAAAGTTTTTAAAACAAAATTTCCCCAGCGGAGTCGTCAACTGAAATTACCCGGATCCGGCTCGCGCGCGGAGCCCCGGCATCTCGCATTTGCCACTTCAGGAAGTCGCCCGGATCCGAGAGGCAGCGCAATCGCGCCCCAGCATCTGGCTTATTCCGTTTTGCGTTTGCTGGAGGTGTCTCGCCGTGTTTTCGCTATGTAGGGTCGCCACGCCGTTTTTATTAAGCCCAAAACATTGAAAAAGGGTATCAGTTTAAAAATAAACTGTTTTTGTGTGATGAGATTTTTGAGTTCGGAGGTCAGATGACTCCTCGGGAAGAGAATATTAGAATCTTAGAGCTCACCCGAGTCGCCTCGTAAAAACGAGTCTTTCGGATACCCCTAATATTCTTTAACTATTGTGTGTGTGTGTATGTGCTTTTAAAAATGCATGCTGTGTCGGATGTCTACATTGTACATTTCTTTATTGAAATGTATTGAAATAGTAATGGAAGGAAGCTTTACCAATATTGGTTCGTGTCTGTCTTCCGCTGGAGAATAGTGTTTGAGGATGGAATAGTGTTTCGGGACGGACCGGGATTGCTTCGGGAGGAGCCGGTTGTCTGCGGACAGAGTTTCGGCGTGCGTCGGGATTGTAAGTTGCGTTCGGGCAGAGGTTCGGCGTGCATTGGGATCACAGGGATCACTCGGGCAGCGGTTCGACGTGCGTTGGGATCGCAAGGATCACTCGGGCAGAGGTTCGGCGTGCGTTCCAGTTGCCGGTTTGACTCGGAAAGAGCCGGGACGCCTTGGGAAAGACCAGGCAAGGCCTTGGAGTACCACGAGGGGCCTCAGAGTACCTCGAGAGTGCCTCGGGGCAGTGCGGGAGCGCTCGGAGAGGCTTCAGAGCACCACAAGGGAGCTCGGAAGGCCTCGAAAGGATCCGAAAGGGGCCGGGATTGCCCCGAAGGGTCTTAGAGGGGTGCCTGAAGGCTGGAGGGAGAGGAGAGAAGAGGGAGATGTGTGAAATGAGGGAGGGGGAGCCCTCTATTTATAGTGTAGGAAAACCTGCAATAAGGTCCGTACGGACCTCTTAGGTAATCCAAAATTTTAGTTTTCCTCGATTTAAGGGAATAATGTGGACTTTAAGAGGATTCTGAAATGATGATGTCTGGTTGCAAAGAGGTCCGTACGAATCAACCATGCATGCAATAAGGTCCGTACGGACCAACCATGAATTTCAGTAATGATGCACTCCGGGATTTGAGGGAATATATTAGACTTTAAGGGGATTCAGTAATCATTGAAACAAAGAGGTCCGTACGAACCATATTTGCTTTTCTGATTTCTGAAAAATTCCCAAAAGGTCCTTTTGTCCCTTTTTATCCCAGAAAGGTTCCTCCCTTGGTTTGGCTGGGGGTTTTTGAGGGTTTTGAGTGTCAAGGTCTTCAAGACTGCGTTTGTGAGTCTGCGGTGTTTCCCATATGCTCGGAAGAGGGTGATCCAGATTGGGGTAATTACAGCTGGACAAGACTCGAAAATGTTTACATGCAGGGGCACATCTTTCGAGGGTGGGAATGGATCCCGAATTGTGTATGACACTCTCACTTTTGGGTTTGACTCTTTTGGGAGAGTATAAGCATCACAAGGTGTGGAAAAGTGTATGGAAGCCCCTGCTGACAGAAAAACAGTGTTTGGCTCTATCTTCCTATGATGTAGAAAGAGAAGACTTGTCGAGACACTTGAAAACTTGTCTTATTCGTGATGATCACAAGGCTTCTTAAAACCCTTTATTGATGTTCGGGTTATTCAAACACTAAATTTGATATGAACAAATATTTTGATTAATCACAAGGAGAAAACCAACTGATATCAAGAATCAAATTATGAAAGATGGATTTGTGTATAGGGATGGCCCTCTCTCTCTTCTCTCAATTTCAGACAGCAAACTAGAGGCCACTCTAGACCAGTTCGACCTCAAAGGTTTTGCCCACGGTGACTTTCTGGACTACCATCACTTCTCATTAAACCCCCTCTGGCAAGGGAGGGCGATCAACGATCCCGACGACCTAGGAGATGGAATGGCACAGCACAAGGAATAACTAGCCAAATAGCATGAATAATACAAGCGCTTATCTCCCCGAGAAAAGCAATTCCTCTGTGAAAGCGACGACGAAGATGATGAAACCATTCTCTTACAAGCCGGTCGTGAAGTCAACAAAACCGGAACTCCCCCTTACTTTATGGGCAGTCCGCACAACCACCCGGGGCCCACTATGGAAACCTCATTTGCTCTCACTTATAGATCGGAGGCCATGGCACCAGCCGAGCTACAAATCCTACAGCAAGGGTTTCACTATTTGATCAAACTCGTAATAATTCTAACAGGTTGATCGACTTTGATTTGCTCGATGAGAAACGAATGACGACCATCTCAGAATGGCTAACCACTAACAGAAAACCAAGGGGTACCATGACAAAAAGGTCAAGAAGAGGTCATTCAGAGTTGGGGATTACGTCTTGAGAAAAATCAAAGTGACAGGGCGTAAGGCCGAGCAAAATAAGTTGTCGCCAAATTGGGAAGGTCCATACATCATCACAAGGGTAATTAAGGAAGGGACTTATATGATTGGCAACCCTGGAGGAAGCGACTTGAAACACCCGTGCCATACAAGTCACTTGATTAAGTACTACTTTTAATTTTATTCAAATGTCAATATAAAAGTTAATAAACTCTCTATGTAGCCAGCCAAGTATTCAATAGAAAAAGGCTTACTCCTCCAAGAAGTTCTAGCAACATTATTGTATCATGTTTTCTACGTATTTACTCAGATCCGACTCTTAGTCGATCTCAAATTTTAAACAGATTCGACTAAAGCCTTAGTAAATTTTGTTTTAAAACAAATTCGACTAAAGCCTTAGTCAATCTCGTTCTTAAACAGATTCAACTAAATTCTTAGTCAATCTCGTTCTTAAAAAAGGTTCGACTAAAGCCTTAGTCAATCTCTTTCTTAAACAGGTTCGACTAAAGCCTTAGTCAATTTCGTTCTTAAATAAGTTCGACTAAAGCCTTAGTCAATCTCGTTCTTAAAAAGGTTCAGGTAAAGACTTAGTCAATCTCGTTCATAAACTGTTTCGACTAAAGCCTTAGTCAATCTCGTTATCAAAACAAATCCGACTAAAGCCTTGGTAGACCTCGTTCCCAAGCTAGTTCGACAATAAAGTAAATGTAATTTGTTCGAAAAAAAGTTGATAAAGTCAATTGGCATTCAAAAGTTTGTCTCCCAAAAAAGGGCTAAGACTAACAAATTACAAACAAAGTATCTAACTGCCTCCCAAACGGGCCAAGGCACAATGATTAAATAAAAACATAAATATTGTTTCAAACTTGTTCATTCCGAGAAGGAATAAAAAGATCAGTCTTGCTGCTGCTGCTCTGCATCTTCAAACACTTTGTCTTGAGTGACCTCCCTTTCTTCCTCGGCTTCGTTGGCCTTAGTAAGCTCTTGGATAATGGAGTTAAAGTTCCTTGGCTCAATGGCTGGGGTGACCCAAGGCTCAAGACCGTATTCCACGTCTTGCTTGGCAATGACAGCAAGGTCATTGGAGTTGTAAGGAACGAGAGAGTGGCCGCTGCTTCATCATAGCGATCCTCAAATGCCCATTTGGCCAGTTTATCAACACTTACGTTGACAGAGGGATAAAATATGGCTCGACATCCCATCTGTTGGCACGTCGAGATACTATAATATCGTAATACTCATCACTGGCCTTGAATCTCTCAAAGGCTGCCCTCTCCCTAGCTTGGGCCTCTTCCTCCCACCCGAGCCGAGCAGCCTTGTGGTGTTCATCTAATTTGAGCAATCTGTTGTTGCGGTATTGTAAGTACCCAAATCCGGATCATCAAAATCCGTTAAAAGTTAACCGGAATCCGTTAACTGGCCCGCTCCAGGTTAACCGGAACTCGTTAAACTCCCCGTTCTCAAGCCAACAAGACGTCTCGGGACTGTCCCATACATCCCAACGTCAAAGCGTACTCAACACACGTTATCACACGTAAAAGTACAACTTTTCCTAAAAAACGTACTTTCCGGCACTTTTCGGGGGCATTTCAGACATTTTCTGGACAGTTATTTAAAAAAAGGGACAAAACCGGGAATAACGGGACGAAAACCCTAGCCCTGGTGAGTCACAGGGGCACGTGGCACACATGCCACAACCCTCTAGTCAACATCAATCAGATTTCAGAGTGAAAAGATCAAAATGCCCCTGAGATTGAGTCACAGTCTGTCCGGACTGTTTTACAGGAAAAACAGAATTGCAAGCAAGTCCTCCCATTTTCCAAAATACCACAAACCCCCCCCCCCCAAATTGAGGATAAGTCCGTCCGGACTCTTTTACAAAATCACCCTATAAATACAAGGGTTGTCAAAAAAAAAAGAAAAGATAATCCATTTTCACCCAAAGCCCACGGCATAACTAGTTTCCACCCTCTCCCGAGCCCCGTTTTGCCTCGATTTGCATGAAAACCTCGTATTTCAATCAAACACGAACCAAACAACCTCGAAACACCTTTCCAAACACTAAACCGTATCCCGTATACGTCAACCGAGCCAAAAGAGTCAACCCCTAGCCATAGGTAACACTCTCTCTCCCTAAACGCTCGTTCCGTCTCGATTTACGTGCCAGTTGCTACAACCGTTTTGGTCTAAAGTCATTGAAATGTAGACGTCACCGTCGATGGGATCCGATACGTTTTAGTCCAAGATCCTCTTCTCTCCCGTAAGAGAAGTAATCTCGGGTTAAAACGGCGTTCCGGCCCCGTTTCTTTACTTTTATGCCATTTAACGGTTCGGATCGTTTGATCCGTTGAATGTCATTTACATTACGCAACTTTATAGTCCGAACCGTTCGGTTCGTGATAGTCATTTAATGGTCCGGATCATTTGACCCGTTGAATGCCATTTAAATAACGCAACTTTACAAGTCCGAGCCGTTTGGTTCGTTGATCGCACCTTTAAAATCTGGATCGTTTGATTCCGTTGATATCGCATTTTAAATACTGTCATTTACAAGTCCGAGCCATTTGGCTCGTGATAGTATTTACATATCAAAAGTCTGAGTCGCAAAACGATTCGTTGATCGCATATCATTTAATGTATTTTTCCCGTAAAATCGCTAACAATGTAATGTCCGGTTCAAAACCTGAGTTCGTCATTCAAACTCTCTTTCAAAACGCGCAAAGTGACGTTTGGCATCCAAACGATCATCTTTAAAATCAAAACCCGACGTTTGACATTCAAATGCTCTTTTCTTAAAAGTCAACATTTGACACTTAAGTTAAAGATTCAAAACTCGTCACTCACACCTCTTTTCCTAAAAAACTCCAAAACCGACGTTTGTCATTCAAACGCTCGCTTTTTCCAAAAGAATCATAAAATCAACGTTTGACATTCAAACCAAGATTAAGCTTGTCATTCAAGCCCCCATTTTCAAAATGCAAACACACACACACACACACAATTTCGAGAAAGGTAGAAAGACTCGTCATACAAGGCGTTTCGGGTGATCTCAAAATACTCTTACCGAAACGTAACGTGACCACCGAATCTAACAATCTCTGGTACTAAAAAGCCTTTTGTCATGTTTTTGCTACCAATAAAAAATGACACCCTTTTCAAATCTTTTTCCAAGTTTTTTCTACCAATAAAAACAACACCCTTTTCAAAGCCTTTTCCAAGTTTTTGCTACCAATTAAAATGACACCTTTTTCATAAGCCATTTTTCAACGTTTGGGCTCAAAATACAAAACCGCGTGGCGAATCCTCTCCTTCCCGATAGCAAGGTCCCAAACATTCGCGAAAGACAACCGCTCGCCGAAACGCCCCCGCGCTGCGATCCCTGGGTAATTTCAGGTATTGAGCAAGTTGGGATAGCTTTTCAAGCTATCCCTGCACTTCAGCTCTGCCCTTCTTGGCTTGGGCGACCATTTCCTCCAGAGCTGCCTTGGTCGGAGCCCAGGAGTCCACTTGCGCTTGAAGAGGAATGAGCTGCTCCTTGGCCACTTTCAGGGCCGCATAAGATTCGTCCCGCTCCTTCTCAGCATTTAAATGAGCGATCTGGAAGACCAAACATTGGGAGTCCGCCTCCTTCAGCTTCTGTCTCAACTCAGCTGCCTCCCTAGCCTTCCTTGAATAATTGGCCGAGGCGATTTGTTCCTTCTCCAAGGAAGCCCTCCATCTGCATTTCGTTTGCTCGACCAAAGCCAAAGACTACGAGACAGAAACATGGACAAAATAATGACAGTTGTGTAAGTACCCAAATCTGGCTCATGCCTTCCGGTTAATTTTCCCGGTAATTCCGGCAATTTTTCCGGTAATTCCCCGGATTTTCCTAAAGTTCCGGAACAATTCCGGAACTGTTTCAAGCCTTTTAAGGGCTGAAGGGAATGCTTGGTGATTAAGAAACACGTTTTTCTTAATCCCAAAACCCTTCTAGAAGGCTGCCACCTTGCACATTTCTAGAAGAGTCCAGAACTGGCTACTTATGTCGTGCGACATAACCAGCCAGAAAGACCTTCTAGAAACCTGCCACCTTGCATGTTTCTAGAAGAATCCAGAACTGGCCACTTATGTCGTGCGACATAACCAGCCAGGAAGAGTTCTAGAACCATGCCACCTTGCATGTTTCTAGAAGGAAAACGGTTATGGCTTATTATGTCGTGCGACATAACAAGCCCATGCAGGCAGCCTATAAATAGAGGCCTTCACCTCTCATTTTAAACACACCTCCTCCACCCCTCAGTCCCCCTCTATAGGAAACACGCCCAGAAGCCTCCTCCTTCCTCACATACCCTCCAAATCACCCCAATCCTCCTAAATCAATTCTACACACACTTTCCACACACACACTTCTCACATACATCAAGAAATCAAGGAGTTCCCAAGGATCCAAGGCTGGACACCAACTCCGGAAGAGGACGCTAGAAGGCTCCTATATCTAACTTGATATAGGAGTTGTGGATCTTCGAGGGTAACGAGTTTCTACCCCTTTTCCACTCTCTATTTTCATTCAAATGTGAAATCTCCATGCTAAATGCCTTCATAATGTAGTATTCTGATTAAAGTTGCATACTTTATGTCATATTACCCATATCCACATTTCATTTCATTACATTTCATATAAAATCCCCGTTTTGGCTTGGTTTTGCATGAACACTCAAGATGAGTGTGGATCCCTCATATCCACACCCTCTTGAAGTGTTCATTAGTGATAAACATGCTCCCTGGGATCTATTGGTGAAGTAACTTGGCTATTTTAAGGCCTTGTTACCTCTGTAGATCTCATTTGCTGAAGCTCTGCAAAATGGCTAGTTATGTCACGCGACATAGGCAGCCTATGTCACGCGACATAAGTAGCCAGTTGCAGAAGCTTCACAGTTTCAAGCTGCAATCTGATGTTAACCCCCATAATGCTATAATCCGATGTCTATCCGCATTTTAGAGTAACATCTATGTACATAATGTGTCATCTTTTTATTAAAATACCATTTTCATACATAAAGATGCATCCTTTGCACTTAAATCTCATTTTCATGCATAAAAATCATCCTTTTTACATTTTAAATCCCTTTTTACATTAAAGATGTACTCTTTGCACCCAAAAACCCATTTTCATACTCAAAATGCATACTTCGCATTAAAAAAACCATTCTTTGCCATTTTCATGCATCATTTGTGCATTAAATGCTATTTTCCAACGCAAAAATGCATTCTTTGCATAAGAATCTTTTCTTTGTATAAAAAGCATCCCTTGCAACCAAAAGACATGCTTTACATACAAAAATGTCATCTTTTCATTAAAGAGTCATTTTTTCATCATGCATTCCTCCTTTCCCCAACCTTGGAACGGACCGGTGTAAAAGTTCTCATCTTTGCATCGTTCCTTCCATTAAAGGTTCGTGACTTCTTTAGGACAAGGATAACCTTGAACCCTAAATCTCCGATTATCGCTTAAGAATGACTATGAAGCCTCTCAACGAGCTCGACCGTCTTAAAGCGTAGGATTGATGGGCTAAGGACATTCCTTCCTAAAGAACCTCATCTTTGACCACCAAGAGAGACATTCTCTCGATCACGCAAGTCCCGAGGGTCCCGAGGTTTAAAATGCGATGATCATAAGTCATAAGATGAGGACGGGATCATAATCCCTAATACATAAATTCCAAGGAATCCCGAGCGACAACCAACAAATGGTTTGTACGTCCGGAAGATAACTTGGGACATTCCCCCCTTTATCATTTTCAAACACATGCACACAAAGAAAGCACGCAAGCAAACACGATTAATGAAATCTAGGGAGACTTGCTCCGGCAAGGCACTTTGGGTGAACGCCAAACGTTCTTCCCAAGGGGTAACTTAACCTCCGAATCCATAAAACCTTTTTTTCAAAGTTTTGAGGTAATCAAAATGGCGTGGCGACTCCGTTTTTCAAATAACTCGGATGTCTTCAAACCCGCGTGAATTCCAATAAACAAAAAATTTGGGCACACATTCACAGTTTGGCGACTCCGCTGGGGATCATCCCAAAGGAGAAAAGCTTTATTTTCAAAACAAAAATCGATACTTGGTATATAGGTGGAAACCACTTAACCTTCCTGTACACTCCCTGACGTGGGAGTTGGGATGACCGGTGGTTTAACAATCCACGATACTCAAGATCCCTTTTCGAAAAAAATTTTTTGAAAAAAATAAAAGAAAGCTTTTCCCTTTGAGTAGGTTAGACTCCCATCGCCGATTTCATTAATCATGTTTGCTTTCTTTACCATGCATTGCATCATTTGCATCTTGGAATGCATGCATACTTTGAACGGGAAACAACCCGAGAAAATAGCAAAAGGAGTGGAACCTGGAAAATTGATCCATGCAGCCGTACGGCTAATCCTCATTGGATTCTCGACCATACGACCTCAAAGTGGCAATTCCACCAGGGAAAAATCATGGTTAATGCGGGCCCTAGCGGCTTGGGGCTATTCAACTCCATGACCGCCCAGGGCTCCTTAAAATTTACGTGCTTACGTGTTGCATTTTTCCCGTCCCGAAAATCATTCCTTTAAAACACATTTATGAAAATCTCGTTTTAACTCAAAAGGAACATTTTTAGGAGACCGCACACTACGCGCACTGATATATCTGTACACTTTGCACGCACGTCCTTCAAACCCGAGGGTGGTTCCAGTGCGATCCACGGACAGCCTTACGATGCTCCCGGCGCGCACGGAATCATCCCAACCTCCCCATGGCAGCCAGTGTCGACCAATGCACAGTCCGTGTCACACGTTTCAAAAAACCGTGACTTTTTGGTTGGTTTTTGGTCTAGTCCGTGTCATATAGCCTAGTTGCATACCCTCGTAAAGGTCAAGCCTTAGTTCATAACGGAAGAAGAACTTTGCCAAAATTCCGACAAGGAAAAATTGGCGAGATCTCAACTCCGACATTGACTATTGACCTTGACCCGCACGGAATGCGTAAGAGTCAAGACCGAGTCTTTGCCAAAAATCAAAAGATCTTTCGCTCAAGAGAAGCTCTGCCAAAATTCCGACAAGGAAAAATTGGCAAGATCTTGACCGGCATTGACTTCGATTCTGACTCACGCACTGCGTATGCAACGAAGTTCAATGTGACACTGTGTCATCCGGCTTTTTGCCGCCCGACCCATGCCTATTATTTTCTCGGACATTACCGAAAGTCAAAACGTCATTTCGCTCAAGCGAGACTCTGTCAAAAATCCGTCAAGGCAGAGAGACGAGACTTTCCCGGTATTGCCTTGACTATAATCCGCATCGCTCGTGCGTTGAAAGGTCCTATGACCCGCTAGACCCGATAGGAGCGTTCTTTACTCTCGGTCGGTGGGATCCGCGTGCTCTATAGGACCTCGCCCGGGCCGTCCACCCTGGGAGGTCGAAATACAGGTGGAATACGAGGGGCTTATAGACGTAGTGACGGAACCCACTGATCCAGGATCTAGAGTAGTTGCGAAAAAGAAGGGCAAACCCCCTTTTCCAACCAAATAGAAATTAATAAAAGACATTGTTTTAAGTAAACTTGAACAATTAGTGTAATCATAATTGCATGGTCCTATCTCTGAAATCCCTAATCGAGACCTACCCGGTCCGATTTCCGATTTTCTTTTCCGACCTTTCATGGTCAAACCCTAATCGAGACCTCCTCGGTCCGATCTCCGATTTCCCGTCCCGACCTTTCATGGTCAAATCCCTAATCGAGACCTACCCGGTCCGATTTCCGATTTTCTTTTCCGACCTTTCATGGTCAAACCCTAATCGAGACCTCCTCGGTTCGATCTCCGATTTCCCGTCTCGACCTTTCATGGTCAAATCCTTAATCGTGACCCCTCGGTCCGATCTCCATTTTCAATCTTGACCTTTCAAGGTCTCATCTTTTCCGATCAATTAGTATTAGGAGAAAATGTGTTTCGAGCAAAAGTTAAAGCGATAAGTGCATGTTACTTGAGCCTTCAGCCTAAACACTTACCTCTAAGCCTAAGCACTTACCTTCGAGCCTAAACCTTACCTATTCCCGAGTCTAAACCTTGCCTATCCCTTTCCCGCAGTGAGAAAGAAGTGGACGAGAATACTGGGTCAGCGGCTTTTCAGAAAACCTTAGGTTCAGACAGTTCATCAGAGAGTCAGAATGGCAGATTTGACAGAAAACAGTGAGGGCGCAGGAAATCAGATGATTAGGAAGGAAGAGTTAGTCCTGGCTTTGGAAAATGCCCAGAAGATTCATGAAGAGCAGCTGTCATTGCTTATCGGTGCTCTTCGCCGCAATGGAGTCCAAGTAACAATTGAGTCCAATGGTTCTCTGGTAGTGGTCGAAGATGAGACTCCAGAAGTAGCCATCTCAGTTCCCCCAGCCTATAACCAATACCTTCCTCCATCCACATATGATCCCTTGCCAAGGACCATTTCTCCTCAGTCCTTTCCAACATCCCAGCTCATCAGGACCCCATCGCCCTCAGCTCCTCAGAACGGATTGGACTTCACCCCACCTATCCCTCGCTTCGGCAATACCGCAGCCTATGCTCCGGCCTTCACATAATCGGTTGAGATATGCGGCTATGTTCGAAACCCCTATACCCGCCACGAATGCGATCATGAGTTGCCAAAGGATGATCCAAGTTTTCAGTCCGCCACTCACGGACTTAATGAATTCAGTAGTCGGTTGCTACTACGAGTCCTGTTGCCGATTCCGTAGCCCAAGAGTCCCCGTTGACCCCCATGTGGCAATATTGATGGAGCAAGTGAAACGGATGCAAGAGAAGCTTGACCTCATGATGAGTATCAATACTCCCTTGACCCAAGATGTCAGACCAGGCAAGGAAATGACTCCAGCCGAGCGTAACCCAATACAAGCAAGAACCGTACTGGCTCAGCACCAGGTCCCCTCACAAAGGAAAGAACGTCACGCCTTCCTTCAGCCAAATCCAACAGTGGAACCAATTGGACAGTGAAGATCAAAGTCTTGAGAACAACAATGTCTCCCGAAAACCCCGCTCCCTTCATTTTGACAATGCAGAGATGCCTTTAAGCAAGATGCTGGAAAAACTGATGAAAGAAAAGCTGATAAAGCCATTGGAAAATTGGAAGCCCAGGAAACACAATGCTCAGTTGGATGAGTCTAAGCATTGTCTTTTCCATCAATACCCTGGACACGACACTGATGATTGCACCTATTTGAGGTATGAGATCCAGAAGTTGATAGAAGATGGGAAGCTTGGAGAACCTCCATGGGCCAAAGACAGAAAGTTATGACAAGAGGTCAATTCAAGAAGTGCAAGGTCGAAACGTCACCGATGATTTTGGGATGCCCATGAGCAAAGTTTTCAACGATTTGGTGAAACGAAGCCTTCTCACACCTCTCGAGAATCATAAGCCAAGAAACCCAAGTAGAGTTGACGGTGGCCAAGTTCCGTGAGTACCACAAGCATTATGGTCATGTGACAGACAAGTGTGTGGATCTGAAGAAAGAAATTCAGTGGCTGATCTACGAAGGAAAGCTCAAACTCCCTGGCAGTCCAACCCGTGAAGAGTAGCTAGACTAGGGTCTACTTATCCTTAAGTAAGATTAAAAAAAAAAAAAAAGAGGAAAATAGTCTCTCGGGCCAACCTTCGTAGGTCCTAGTATTTTTTTTTTTTTCCTTTCAATTAAGTCCTCTACGGGCATTGTATTGAATCTTCAATTTTCTATGAAAGAGTCTTCTTCTTTTCTTGCTAGACTTAAGACATTATTTGCACACCTACATTACATTTAATGAAATGGTTTTATCTTATATGATCACTTGCATTGCTCAACGAACAATCTCTCGAAATAATTAACGTTCTGATTAATCGGTGTGAGAAAGTCAACTAATGCCATCAAGCCAAACACTATCCTTACCCCACAAAAGGCCTTCATCAAAGCCATACATTTTCCCAACCATGTCCTCACCATCACCTTGACCAAGTCAACGACGGCCAACATCAAGGAACGACAAAAAAGGCCACTCAGCCTCGAAAGATTGACCCCGTGTCGACAACAACCTAGGGGCTTGGCTTAGACTTCAAGGGTATCAAGAATATTCAAGCAGGGGCTCGCCTTGGTCCTCATGTGCTTCAAAAAAAAAAAAAAAAAAAAAAAATGTAGTGCAAAAAGAGTAATACCCAGCCTAGATTTGAATATCCCAAAAGCAGGGCAGCCTAGGCAAAAAACGAGGGTTGCACATATATATATAAAAAAAAAGAGAAGAAAAGGAAAAATCTTAGTGCAAAAAGAGTAATACCCAGCTAGACTGAAAATCCCAAAAGGCAGTCTAGGCAAAAAATAGGGTTGCACATAAAAATAAAAGAAAAATGAGGCCAAGGACCCAGCGTTACCAATCAAAAGCTTGATGGACAGGCAGGATCAAAGCTCAAAAAAAAAATGAAAGTTGTCGACAACAATGGGGCAGTCAAAGCAAAGCCAGAAGCATTTCATAAGCCTGCAGGCACGTGCAAATCCTTTCTTCCCCAATGAAAGATGAAAATCGAAGCAACCGTCCAAGAATGACATGGTCAAGGAATCATCCCGAGGCCCACGCCTCATCATCTCATCCTAAGCCTTTTCATTAAAGGAACCACAAATCCCATTTCCCAAAGCCAAACACCGCCAAGGCCGAACTACGGCGACTGAGCTCCTCACAATGAGGGGAACGTAGGCAACCAAAGAATGGTCCGGTCATAAACATATCCAAATTCCCGAAAACCCGGTCTCATCAAATGACCTTTTCCATAAGCATATCCAAATTACCGAAAACCTGGTCTCATCAAATGACCTCTCCCATGGACACAAATCAAATCCCGTAAAACCCGGTCTCATCAATGACCTCCCCGTACACAAACCTTTCTTTCACACCCACCAACCTTGATCCGCGACATTGGTTGACTTTCTCCTCATGATTAATAAGAATGTTTGTTCATATCGAAATTAGCGGTTGAATAACCCGAACATCAATAAAGGGTTTTAAGCAATCTTGTGATCATTGTAAATAAAGCAAGTTTTCAGATGTCTTGACAAGTCTTCTTTTTCTACATTTTAGGAAAGATAGAGCTAAACACTAATTTTCTATCAGCAGGGGCTTCCATACACTTTTACCAACCTTTCTACGCTTATGCTCTCTCAAAAGAGTCAAACCTAAAAGCGAGTTTTTGTGCCTACATCGAATAAGGCCATCAAAATAATACAAAATCGGGATTATTCCCACCTTTTGAAAAATATGCCCCTGCATGTACATATCTTCCTAAAATTCTTCTCTTTGTCTGCGTCTCCTTAAGGTTGACTGGTTGACTAAAAAAAATAGAAATAAAAAAAAAGAAAAAGGATAGGTTTTCCCTCTTCTGCTACAATTCGCATTAGGACTGCCTCGAAACTCTTCCAGTCTGGGGCTTTGCCAAATCATTCCTTTAAACTGGGGCTTCTTTAGCCATTTTCGGGGTTCGCATCGGGTTCTTCACTAGGTCCCTAGATGGATTCGAGTCTTGGTCGATCAATTTAATCACGTTCGCAATACCAATCGATTGGGATTTTTATTAGGTCACTGTGACCGGGGCTTCGCCAAGTCACTTCGCTTGCTCAGCTCATTCAACCAAGGTTTTGCCAATGAAAGAATCTTTCCTTACTTCAACAAGATATGGGGCTTTTGCAGAGAGTATTTCCTTAGACCGGGGCTTCGATAAGTTGCATCCATCCCTAGAAGAGAGGATTGGTCACTTCGACATCTGTTAGCATCAACTTCAAATGCTAGAGTGTGAGAAAAGAATAGTCACAGAGACCCGAGGTTCAAACCCAGTCTCAGCTCAAGAGGGAATTCTCGTCCACGTTGACAACAAAGAACAGCTTCAGCCCGCACCCAAGGGATACAACCCCACCCGTTTGAAACCCGTCTCAAACAATTCCCAAATACATTCCATATGTACATCCAGACCCGTCCCTACCATGTTTCCGAAAAAAATCACCCCTAGGCTCAAGTAACGTGCCAATTGCTAATGATAACATTTTCTCCCAAAAAAGTGCCTTCGAGATAACTCTAGGCGACAGTTTCCTAATTGTCAAAACGTCGAAAATCCTAGACATCATTCCTAACTGTCTAGGTAAAGTTTGAACTACAATCAAGGCTTGATTCCTCCGGGATACGTAGGTAGCCTTTCATAAAGGTCCAGCCATCCGACCACTTTGGTCACCCTTTAGTCCTCCATTCTCCAATGGTGCGTAAGCTCTTCATGAGAGTCCAATTTTCTGACCATTTTGGTCACCTCTTTTGATTTGGCACTTTCCTGTGAAGGATTGGTTGCTTGACCTCCTAGGACGCCCCGTTTCTGTAGGAAAGGACCAAATGTGTCTTTGCCATTGACCCAAGGAGACCAGGCAGGTGACCTCTTTGGTCATCTAATTCCTAACCGGTGTCCGCACGGTTTCATTCCAGTTCAAAGGCGGTGAAAAGCTCGGTCCGGCTTATTAAGTCGCGCGACATAACTAGCCATGTCGTGCGACATAACTAGCCAACATCGGGCAACAGACATCGCTAACATCTTTTGCTTTCCCAGGGGCAATCCCCGACATGTCAAAAGCCGCAAATTCCATCCATCCACTTCTCAAATGCATAAGGAAGGGTTCATTTACCCCGTATACACCCATGCATTCATATTCAAGCCAAAAATCCATTCAAATCATTCATATTCAAGCCAAATGCCATACCATTGTCATTTCATAAGTGCGTGCAACAAAAGGCTAACGATGTACGTACAAAATGAAATAGGTCAAGTCAAAAAGATGTGCATAGCAAAAATAAATGACATGTGTTTTCCCCGAAGGGAGTACAATAATCAAAAGCCACAAATGTCTAAGGGGAAAGGGGGCTACTCTGAATCCTCTCCATCACCCTCTTCATCATCCTCTCCCTCATCTCCATCCTCGTCGTCATCCTCAGCCTCCTCTGGCTCATCGTCAGGATCGTCCGAAGGTGCCTCGTAGGCTATGGTCTCCGTGCGGTAATAGTCATCGAGCTCGGTGATAACAGTAGAGTCAAGCTCGTAGTCTGTAGCCGTCTCAGCTCCACCATCCTCATCCTCATCATCATCGTCAATCTCAATGGAGTCTCAGAAGAGGCACATTTGCAGTCTTTGTCCGAGGCGTCGGTCCTCTAGTGCTCCCGCTGGTGCCCACGTCATCGGGCGGCTCTTCTTCCTTCTCGGTTGGCCAGGTGGAGAGATATCAATCGAACCCCGTGACCGGCACCGATTCTTCCGTAAACTCATGCCTTTCTCGGAGCTTGCCAATCATGCCCACAGCGCCGGTATATGCCCCGGTCAAATGTACGTAAGCTCGAGGGAACTTTGTTACAAGCAGAGACATAAAAAGCGTCGAATGCGGTTCTTGATAAAAAAAAAGAGAGATGCAAGCAATCCAAAGAGGCGTAAGGAACAGTACTTACAGATCTAGAACCTCGCGGGAGCACCAGATGAGGATGAGTCTGGGACATATCAATGTGAGCTCGCCTCATGCGACCGCCACCCTGATAATCAATGAAAGTCGGGGGCAAAGGAGGTCTAGCTACGTAGCCAGTCGAAGGCCCCGCGCTATGAGCGCCATAACCAACCCTGGTCTGTGGAGACTGAAGATGCATGGCCACGTACATAGTATAGTCCCCCTCCCGTGTGTAAAGATGTGCCGCCATGCCTACGATCAAAGCATCTACATTCGCCAACTGGCGAGGCAGCCACATCCTAGCTGGGGGATCATCAGGGATCCGAGCGTGCTTATTCGGCCCATGCTGTCTATACACCCTCTCTCCCAAGTACAAGGCGTCTCCTGACAAGCCCACCGCAGCTTGCGACACTCGTGAAGTGCGCAGCGTGATCTAAATCCAAAGCGCCATAACGACTACCCAGGGGAACAAGCTCATCCTCCGTGGAACCCCTCTCATGCACGTCAACGTATCGGGATAAGAAGCGATAATCCCGCACCTCGAGCCCTCCGGCGTCACCGGGTTCTGTTTCTGGCATCCTTCGTCCACCGACGAAGAGCAGAAAAAGTGGTGGCAGGAAACTCATCCTTGATCCGCCACTCATAATGTACCAAAATACTCGTATGCCCAAGCTCGAAAAGGAGAAGAAGAAATCAAAACGGGGAAAACAAGGGATATAATGAAATGCGCTAAGGAAAAGAGATCAAGGTAAGAGAATACCTCAAAAGCCAGATGAAAGCAGGTGAAGTACTTCGCCTTCCCTCGGGCGGCGTCATCTAGGGCCAAATACATCTCGGCCCAAGCCGGCCTCGCCCCAAGACAGATTCCCGACGCATCCCATGCCCTCAGTAGCTCCAACAAAGAAATCAAGGCAGTAGAGGCACTGTTAATGAACAGCATGTCGGAAAAGCCCACCCATAAGAAAGCTCTAGCCAATCTCTCGGCTCTCGGCCGCTCTCAACAAGGGATCATCTACCACGGTGTAGTCCCTGCTCGCCCCTCAATCGGGCCATGTAGCACCCTAACTCATATCCATTCCCCTTCTTGATCCGGGAACGAAACCAAGTAAGCCCATAAAATCATCATCGGCCAATAGCCGGGCTCAACTCCCTGTACAGGCTCCTCTATGTAGAGCGGCTCATCCGTAAAGGGCAGTCCTGTGATGACCGCAAAGTCCAGCGGAGTGACTGTCGTTTCACCCCAAGAGAAGTGAAATGAGTGAGTGGTCTCCCACCAGAACTCTCTGAATGCCCTCACTAGATCCACACTCCTCTGAGTGCCCCAGATGGCCTTCGCCATCTCAAAATTGCCCTAGCCCGGCGGCGTAAATCGGGCCCTTAGGCGAGTCCACTGCTCCTGGCTACCCGGCAAGCTATCCCATAGCCTCGCCAATCACCTCGGGGAGCCACGGGTGCGCAATCCTCGCAAGAAAACATGGCACAAATATTAATATTTCGTGCTATTTCTTGAAATCATCTCAAGCAAAAGTAGGACAAAATGGATCAATATATGGCATGCATTTACGCATTGCATTTCCTAGATTCATTCATGTTCACAGGCCAATCCATATGAAGTTCAAATGCAGTCTGAAGAAAAACTCAGTTCAAATCAATTTCGCACAAATTGAAAATTTTTCAAGAAACCCTAGGTTTCTTACCTCTTCCTTCTTCGTGACATCCGAAGTATGCTCATCGAGCTGTGGGTAAAAATCTCCCCTTGGTGCTTCCGGTAGAAACGGCCGTTGATTCCTTTGCACCCCCTTTCTCCGAGCAGCTAGATTGGCGTGTTGAGAACCCCTCTTGGTCGGATAGAGCCTAGGAGGCATTCTTCAATGGAATCGGACTAAGAAGTGTTTGATTTCACTCAATATCCCTCGAGTCTCCCTCTGCGATGTCGCTCTCTCTTTTCTCACCGTCGCCTCCCTCTCAATTTCAAGTTCAATTGATTTTCAAATGGCGTATGCGTATTTTAATGAATCTGTCAAATGGGCCTCTTATGTCGCGCGACATAATAGGCCTCTATGGCTTGTTTTTACAATTTTGCCCTTGAAGGCTTCATTTTACAATTTTGTCCCCTGTAGGACTGTTTTACCCTTTGTGCCCCTGGCATTTTCAAACATTTTCAATTAAATTTTCCCTCCAGTGCCTCCCGAGGCTTATTTTACAAATTTACCCCCTCGTGGCTCATTTTATTTGCCTTTGGCATTTTTAATTCACTTCTTTTACAAAAATTATCAGGATACGTCCTACTTTCTTTACAAAAAAAATCATTGAGTCCTTCTTACTTCTTTATTTCAATTTGTGCAACCACTATCCGCGAATAGTGACGAATGCCCAAGTTATTTCAATTTGTGCAACCACTATCCGCGAATAGTGACGAATGCCCAAATTATTTCAACTTGTGATACCACTATCCGCGAATAGTGACGTACGCTCAAGTTTCCCAACTTAAGTTACCTCTATCTCCGTCATAAAGAGATAGCGCCGTAAGCTTTAGCTTCTGTTAAAAGGAAATAATTTTTAGGTGACAGCCTCCAGTAATTGTCAAATTAGGTGACAGCCTCCAGTAATTGTCAAATTAGGTGGCGGCCTCCAAGAATTGTCAAATTAGGTGACCTCCGGTAATTGTCAAATTAGGTGACGGCCTCCAGAATTGTCAAATTAGGTGACGGCCTCCGAATTGTCAAAATTAGGTGACGGCCTCCGGTAATTGTCAAATTAGGTGACGGCCTCCGGTAATTGTCAAAATTAGGTGACTGACCTCCGGTAATTGTCAAATTAGGTGACCTCCAATTGTCAAATTAGGTGACAGCCTCCAGTAATTGTCAAATTAGGTGACAGCCTCCAGTAATTGTCAAATTAGGTGACAGCCTCCAGTAATTGTCAATATTAGGTGACAAATTTCCGGTAATTGTCAAATTAGGTGACGGCCTCGGTAATTGTCAAATTAGGTGACAAACCTCCAAGTAATTGTCAAATTAGGTGACGGCCTCCAAGAATTGTCAAATTAGGTGACGGCCTCGGTAATTGTCAAATTAGGTGACATCCTCCAAGTAATTGTCAATTAGGTGACAAATTTCCGGTAATTGTCAAAATTAGGTGACATCCTCCAAGTAATTGTCAATCGTGTGACATCCTCCATTAATTGTCAAAATCTCAAGGATCCTAGACATCGTTCCTAACTATCTAGTGATCCTCGAACTACGACCTGGCTTGATTCCTCCGGGATACGTAGGTAGCCTTTTATAAAAGGTCCAGCCACTCGACCACCTTGGTCACCCAATCCATCTCGGCATTCGCCAGATTGGATCCTTTTCTATCGACAACCCCACTCGCCCTGCAAGTGACGTTGCCGAGGGCTTGTAAGTACCCAAATCTGGCTCATGCCTTCCGGTTAATTTTCGGTAATTCCGGCAATTTTTCCGGTAATTCCCGGATTTTCCTAAAGTTCCGGAACAATTCGGAACTGTTTCAAGCCTTTTAAGGGTGAAGGGAATGCTTGGTGATTAAGAAACACGTTTTCTTAATCCCAAAACCCTTCTAGAAGGTCGCCACCTTGCACATTTCTAGAAGAGTTCAGACCGGCTACTTATGTCGTGCGACATAACCGGCCAGAAAGACCTTCTAGAAACACGCCACCTTGCATGTTTCTAGAAGAATCCAGAACTGGCCACTTATGTCGTGCGACATAACCAGCCAGGAAGAGTTCTAGAACCATGCCACCTTGCATGTTTCTAGAAGGAAAACGGTTATGGCTTATTATGTCGTGCGACATAACAAGCCCATGCGAGCGGCCTATAAATAGAGGCCTTCACCTCTCATTTTAAACACACCTCCTCCACCCCTCAGCCCCCTCTATAGGAAACACGCCCGAAGCCTCCTCCTTCCTCACATACCCTCCAAATCACCCCAATCCTCCTAAATCAATTCTACACACACTTTCCACACACACACTTCTCACATACATCAAGAAATCAAGGAGTTCCCAAGGATCCAAGGTGGACACCAACTCAGGAAGAGGACGCTAGAAGGCTCCTATATCTAACTTGATATAGGAGTTGTGGATCTTCGAGGGTAACGAGTTTCTACCCCTTTTCCACTCTCTATTTTCATTCAAATGTGAAATCTCCATGCTAAATGCCTTCATAATGTAGTATTACGATTAAAGTTGCATACTTTATGTCATATTACCCATATCCACATTTCATTTCATTACATTTCATATAAAATCCCGTTTTGGCTTGGTTTTGCATGAACACTCAAGATGAGTGTGGATCCCTCATATCCACACCCTCTTGAAGTGTTCATTAGTGATAAACATGCTCCTCGGGATCTATTGGTGAAGTAACTTGGCTATTTTAAGGCCTTGTTACCTCTGTAGATCTCATTTCTTGAAGCTACGCAAAATGGCTAGTTATGTCACGCGACATGGCGGCCTATGTCACGCGACATAAGTAGCCGGTTGCGAAGCTTCACAGCTTTCAAGCCGCAATCGATGTTAACCCCCATAATGCTATAATCTGATGTCTATCTCGCATTTTAGGTAACATCTATGTACATAATGTGTCATCTTTTTATTAAAATACCATTTTCATACATAAAGATGCATCCTTTGCACTTAAATCTCATTTTCATGCATAAAAATCATCCTTTTTACATTTTAAATCCCTTTTTACATTAAAGATGTACTCTTTGCACCCAAAAACCCATTTTCATACTCAAAATGCATACTTCGCATTAAAAAAACCATTCTTTGCCATTTTCATGCATCATTTGTGCATTAAATGCTATTTTCCAACGCAAAAATGCATTCTTTGCATAAGAATCTTTTCTTTGTATAAAAAGCATCCCTTGCAACCAAAAAGACATGCTTTACATACAAAAATGTCATCTTTTCATTAAAGAGTCATTTTTTCATCATGCATTCCTCCTTTCCCCAACCTTGGAACGGACCGGTGTAAAAGTTCTCATCTTTGCATCGTTCCTTCCATTAAAGGTTCGTGACTTCTTTAGGACAAGGATAACCTTGAACCCTAAATCTCCGATTATCGCTTAAGAATGACTATGAAGCCTCTCAACGAGCTCGACCGTCTTAAAGCGTAGGATTGATGGGCTAAGGACATTCCTTCCTAAAGAACCTCATCTTTGACCACCAAGAGAGACATTCTCTCGATCACGCAAGTCCCGAGGGTCCCGAGGTTTAAAATGCGATGATCATAAGTCATAAGATGAGGACGGGATCATAATCCCTAATACATAAATTCCAAGGAATCCCGAGCGACAACCAACAAATGGTTTGTACGTCCGGAAGATAACTTGGGACATTCCCCCCTTTATCATTTTCAAACACATGCACACAAAGAAAGCACGCAAGCAAACACGATTAATGAAATCTAGGGAGACTTGCTCCGGCAAGGCACTTTGGGTGAACGCCAAACGTTCTTCCCAAGGGGTAACTTAACCTCCGAATCCATAAAACCTTTTTTTCAAAGTTTTGAGGTAATCAAAATGGCGTGGCGACTCCGTTTTTCAAATAACTCGGATGTCTTCAAACCCGCGTGAATTCCAATAAACAAAAAATTTGGGCACACATTCACAAGTTGCAATATGTGGAAAAGCGTGAAAAGTTTTAGAGTGTTACCTTGTAAGCAAGTAGGCCGGAGCAGTCACTAAACTCCTCTGGTCTCAAGCCCTCTTCATCAAAGGTGGCTAGTAGATCCCTATCCTCTGCTCGACGGATGATGGCTTGGCCTAAAGCTAGCTCGAGATACTCCTAGGATAAAGAGTTCAACCAAGTCAAGGGGCTACATCACCTAGTGCATCCACTCTGGACTGCACCTCCCCTGCATCCCTTAGAGTGGGGGCTTGGCCACCTAGGGCACTGGACCTGGAGCCTGACGGCCTAGTAGTACCGGTTCCTTCTGGAACAACCTCAACCCTTGACCTTTTTCTGGTTCGAAGGGCTAGGTCGCCTTGCATATCCTCTTGTCCTTCGAGGTCTTCCAGGTCGACGAAGTCGGCCTGGTGCTCTTGGCCCTCAATGGACTCAGTTTGAGGGTTGGATCGGCTCATGACCGTCAATCGAAACCATACCTACTCCTTATTTAGGAAGAAAGTTGTTCCTCGCTATAGCTTCACTCTCTTTACTATCCCGAGCATTGGCTCTTCCATGCTCCTTACGATTTCTTCTGTGATTTCCCAGATCAACAATCCTCTCCATTTGAGCTTCCTGAGCCGCTGTAAGAACTACACATACAAGGAGAAGGCAAATGTAACAAATTAACAAGTAAGGACTCAAACAAATAAATACAGCAAAGATAAGTACTTAACCGCCATAGTAGAATATGTTCTTGCAGTGGTTCGGGTTCCTTTTACAGTAGTGGCATTGGGTGGCAAACCTCCCCTCTCATGTATAACCCAGTCGGGATACCTAAGGCTTCTTATTATTGGAACCAAAGGAGAAACCCCACCATCTCCACCCATCATCATTCCATCTTGGATGTAGTAATCCATGCTCAACTCTCGGGCGGCCCAACTTAAAGTCGTCTTACGAGCTATCAGCGTTAACCTATGAGTCAGCTCATCACTCCACTCCGGGACCCAATATTCATCCTCCTTCATCGGCTTAGAATCTTCTTCAGGCAAAGGGAGCTCCCATCCCTTCCTACTCTCCACCAAGATCAGGTGGTTATTCCATCCCAATACCTTGTCGGGCAAATTAGCAAAAAGCTTTGGGGCCTTAGCCTTGGCCGGGGTGCTAATCCCCCATGTTTTATCATTCATCATCACCTTAAAAAACTTCCTAAATACGTACATAATGACTCGTATCCAACGAACCTACACACCATGGCAGATGCCACTAACATGCTAACTGCATTCGCACCAAGTTACATGGGGAAAGCGGCCATACACTCCAGAAACTCACATATGAAGGGGTCAAGGGGAAGTCTCAACCCTTCCTCGAACTCGCCATAGTAGAAAGCCACTTTAGTCATGCTGAGAGCCCAGTGTGACCAAGGTTGAACCTTTCTTTGCCTCTTGGTAAACTAGGAAAGTTGGAAATCTGCCCCGGTCACCTTAAAATGCTCATGGAGGATCCTTATACGGGACTCGACATTCTTCTTGCCAATCGAGGGCCTGGGGCCACATATCCCCTTTCATTGTGATCGGCGACCATGGTGGAACAGAACTTGTCCTCAATTCTGTCGGAGGAGGAGCTCCACATCTCACTCTGTGAGCTCGCAGCTTGTTAAGTATTTTTTCCCATTTCTACAGAAGACAAAGAAACAAGGGAATCAGTCCTAGTTGTAGAAGAGTCCAAGCTATCTAAGGACTACCTAGATTCCCCTGGGAAAGCTAACCTATCACGAGGAAACATTGGCTTATTTGATTTGATATAAAATATAATTAAATGGTCAATTAGTTTGTTAAAGAGACGAAAGCGGATAATCAGTAGATCGTCCGCCTCCAAATCCCCCATGCTCTCACTCGCTGGGAACCCTATCTCACCCAAAAAATTACTCCATATTTTCAGAATGGTGACACATTCATCTAAGTTCAACTCCTTCCATGGTCCCTCTAACCGCTTATAAATCCTAAGGTTTATACAGTTATATCCATACCTAACCCCCAATTCGAAGCCGAAGGTTCTAGCCATGGAGGAAAAGAGGAAAAATTTCAAAATCAAAACTCAGAAAGTCAAAATCGAAGACTACCTTAAACTTTCGAAGAGGGAAAAAGAACTGTGACGTAGGAAAAAGGATTCCTAGTTGCCGGAGAGAATTTCCTTGATGCTGTTCTTGCTGAGCTCTCAGGAAATTCGAAGATGGTAAAAATTGGAAAGGAGTAAAACTCTCCTTTTATATGTCTCTTTTCCTTGCCTGAATTGGAAAGGTTGAATAACGGTTGGATTATTGTCAAATTGTGGGCCGAATTAAAATCCCACGCCGTTTTCCAAGGCGAATGTCTAATTGACAAAATACGTACCATTATTGGGCATATTACGGTGCATTGAATACAGCTCATCCAACCGCCAAAAGTCAATTGTCGAGAAGGGACCTAGTGCGAACGAGTCGACCGTCGCCTCAAATCTGCAATCAAATATTTTCTATAACTTCCTATTCAACAAGTCGAGCTAGAAAGTTGGGGGCCACTTAACGAAATAAAAGTAATGGCCAGCCCCAACGGGCTGGCCCCATATCCAAACGAGCCTACAGGCCAACGAAGCGTAAAGGGCCCATCAAATGGTCCCAATGATACTGGCTCATCAAGCTAGATCAGCCGACCAAGCTTATTGTCCGACCTTCATTGGTTCCGACCTAGCATTGTCCGACATACGATCTACGCCTTATACAATCTCTAGCTAATCAAGGCACGAATTCAGTTCGTCCTCGGTAAACCGGGCGACCTCGATCAATCAACACGTGCGTAAACCCACGCCGTTACTAGTAATCGCTTCCTACAATCTTGGAGACAGTTACGCCCATGTAATCTCCGTGATTTACGGGATTCATGAATATCCAACGACAACACTATAAATATCACTCCATCACTAATGGAAAACGGTAATGCCATTTGAGCTATTTTGAGATTACGTTATTTCCATACAGTTTATACAACCCTATAACTCTATATCTCATCATCACGTCGGAGGGTATTAGCCGGAAACCATTCCGACAATTTGTTTGTTCGTGGTTTCAGGTCCTAGTTGCTGTATATCAACATATTGCGGGACTAAGGCCGATCCACAACGATTCCTGCATCATCACTCGATTTTAAAATATGATCTCGAGTTGGGTTTCAAAAGTAAGGTGTAGGTTTGGCTGGTCGCTTCGGGCAGTTGATGATCTTGTTGTGAACCATAAGGTCAGGCCGAGCCGAATTGTAAGAACAAAATAGGTTAAATAGATTATTTGTTTTATTAAATTGTATAAAAAATAATTTTAAGAAATATTTCCTCCATCCTATTTGAAAAAGCACAAATTTTTATTTTGTTTTTCTAATTTAAAAAGACACTTTCAAAATATACTTTCAAAATAGAAACTTTTTAATACTTCTTTATTACGAGAATCACATGTCATACTCACAATAATTATCACTAACAATTTCATATCTCACTTTCTCTCTCCTACCTCACTTTTGAGTCGGTCTATGGAGAAACGCGTTTCTCCATAAGTTATGGAGAAAGGTGTTCTGGATATCCATCCCAAAGCTTCTGGATATCCAGAAGCTTTGGAACGGATATCCAGAAAAAAAAGATTTAGGGCAAAGACCAAGCTTCTGGATATCCATCCCAAAGCTTCTGGATATCCAGAAACTTTGGAATGGATATCCAGAAAAAAAATTTGGGGCAAGGGCCAAGCTTCTGGATATCCAGAAGCTTTGGAACGAATATCCAGAAAAAAAGTTTGGGGCAAAGGCCAAGCTTCTGGATATCCATCCCAAAGCTTCTGGATATCCAGAAGCCTTGGCCTGCTGTAACGACCCCAAAATTCATACATAATAATAATACTTAATTTAATAATAGAATAGCCTCCAACGGCTACTAAAACCATAATTCAAAATTACTAACCACTATTTGAAATAAACTTAAATGCTGAAAACGGTAATAATCTCTACGGCTAGTACAAACTACTAGCTCGAAATACTTAATATTCTAAAATAATTATTTGAACTCCAAAAGCCGCTAAACCATCAAACACGCAGCCAATCCTCTCCAATCATTTATTACCTGGGAGGGGAAAGAATATGAAAGGGTGAGCGAACAAAGCTCAGTAAGTTCATACGGGGTCTCTTCGGTTTCTAAGAAGAGGCGACCGGAACGAACGGAGTTTAATAATATATCAATGAAAGGATAACATGTACAATAAATAGTTTTGGTACTGAGAATGTCAAAGGAGGTTACTTTTTCAATTAACAAGTAGTGGCTCTTTTACAATAACCGATAGAACTTTACACACACTTGTCCGTCAATTCCAAGTAATTGTGCACCTTTAATCTAGGGTGACTCCGATACACCTATTCGGTGATCGTTGAATAAGAAGATCTACGCCTTTAATTTAAGGCGCCCCCTTATTCTGAATAAGAGAATCTACGCCTTTTATTTGGGGCGCTCCCTTATTCTGATATATCATGATAATCACATCTATAGAATTTAGGTCATTTCATTCTGACTAGACCATTTCATTCTATAGTGAGGTCATTTCAATCTGACTAGACCTTAGGTCATTTCAATCTGTCTAGACCAATTTATTTAACTTTGAGACCATTTCAATCTGTCTAGGCCTTAGGTCATTTCAATCTGTCTAGACCAAATACATATAGAGTCCTCATCAATTGGGCAATTTAACATCATATATTCATAGTGTTCATGGTACGAGAACACATAAGTCAATTTCAATTCACATAGATACACATTGAACAAAAACGCATCAATGGTAAGATATTCCAAAAACGTTCATAACGAGGGAATACAAATGAATAACTACCGGCCACTTGGTAGTATACAAATCATCAATAGGGAATTCTATAACAAAGGAAGATACATTCAAATACTTAATGAACGTAATCCCTTACCTTGGTCTAACTTCTTGTACAGCTCTTCCCGTGCGTATCTACAACCACGAAAGAGTAACTTAGTATCACCCATTTGTCGTTAACTATCTCTACTTAGTCAAACCTCATGCGTTATAATTTAACTTCTTCCTTTCTTTATTTAGTAATCTTCTAGGTTTGGGAAAGTTTCTATTTTTGAAAACTTTCCTTATTCGGGAATTTCATTATTCTTGGACTTGTAATTTCCCTAATTATATGTTGATTTTATTTAGGGTTGTTCTCTTTTCTATCCTTTTTATATATCTTAACTCTAAAGTAGACTTTCCTCTTTTAGGATTTCCACTTAAGCCCTTCTACTTTTGGTTAATTACTAAAAGGTCTTCCATTTTTTAGGTATTTGCAAAACAGTCTCTCAACATATGAGTATTTGCAAAACAGTTCCTCAACTTTTAAATATTTGCAAAACAGTCCTTCAACTTTTAAATATTTGCAAAACAGTCCTTTGACTTTTAAATATTTATGAATTAGTCCCTCGACTTTCAATTAATTACAGAATAGTCTCTCAACTTTCAATTAATTACAGTTTGGTCCTTCTGCAGCTTTAAACTTTACAGTTTAGTCCTTCAGTTAAGTTCTCCATCTAATTCCTGACTGTACAGTTAGAATTCTAATGATTTCAGCTTATAACTATTCAGTTTAGCCCTTTTTCAGTTGGAAACTTAACTGTAACCTTTTAAAATAACCCAAAAGCTTAACAATTTCAACCCAAACATACCTAAATACCCTATTGTCATTCGGCTGAACCATAAGATGCCCAAACATTATTTTTTTTGTTCCTTCTTTTCATCCAAGAATGATTAACATAGTAACTTAATTCAACTCAAGAACATAATTAGGGCTTTTACAACTTAATACTTTGAATTTCATAATCTTATTATTCAAGATTTAAGATTCAACATTAGGTTATACTCCTAATCATTAAACCTAGATTTTTCCATCATTATAATCATCAATCAATTCATTAAACTCCAAGATTGAATATTTAAAATCTAAGAATTATCATCCTAGAATAAAATAATTTTAAATCTTCAAAAATTCATAACTAATTCAATACTAATCCAAATTGAACGAAATGAAAGCCAGAATTTAGGGTTTTTCATTACCTTGATTTTTCGTTTAGAAGAATTGATCAAAAAGGATCAAGAGCTCGGCCGTTTTCCTCCCTCCTTGCGGCTGCTGCCCCTTAGGTTTAGGTTTAGGGTTTTTATTTTTCTTTGTAAATTATGAGGGTTATGGGAAATTAAGAAAGGGTTTTGGTTATTTATATTTGGGTATTACCTCCTTGGGCCCCTTTTACTTCACAAGCCCACTTACCTATCCCAATCTTAATTAAATCATCCAACCCATTCATTTAACATTTAATAGCCCAATTATTTAATGTTAGTTAATAATTGTAATTACATTAATTATTTTCTAATAAAAATAATTAAATTAAAAGTCTAAATTTTTTTTTTCGGGTTCTTACACCTGCATTGTCGCGCGACAAGTCGGGACGCGTTTCTCCATAAGTTATGGAGAAACGCGTTTCTCCCCAGATTTTACACTCACTTTTTCATAGTCACAACACTTATTGCACTATACACTTTCTTTAATTCTCGTATAAGACAAATTTTATGTATTTTCAAGTGTGACGGAGGGAGTATAACTTGTTTTTACAAAAAGCATTAGGAATAAGATATTTTTTCAAGGAAAGATTTAGAATCTATTTTTAATTCTGACGAATCAATTACTTTTCTTTTCCGTTTTTCTTAACACAATTTATTCACTATTTACAAAGAAAACAGAAGTTTTCATGGCTGACACCTTGCATGTCAAAATAATCTATAATACAATACAGGTTGGTCATAACCGCCTCTTAGCCTGGGTATAAGTGGTGGCTGAGATTGAATCTTGAAAATCTGATCCAAGGGCTGAAATTCTTCCTTCTCCCCAACTTTGTTTCAACTGCCCCACTCCTCTCCTCCACAAACCGCAAGCCTCCTCTCGTTGAACTGTTGATAACCTCCTAATCCTATTGCCATCTTCCAATTAATTTGCAGTTTTCCCGGTCTCTTTCTCTACCCATTCTTTCATCTCAACAACAAACAGAGAAAGGAAATCAATTACGAACACACACAACGACACACAAAACACAATCACACATTTGAACCAAACAAATCTGAGTCAGAAAGAGAGAGAGTCTTATTTGAAGTTGAAGACGGCGGAGACAGTGTGGTGGTTTGTCGTGATGGGTCAGCGGGTTTGGGCGGATTTCTTGAGAAGATTAGGAAGAAAGAGACAGACGTAGAGAGGGGGAGAAAAGTTAGGATTTGAAGAGGACGGCTGCGTCGGTGTGGTCGTTAATCATGGTGGCGTGGTGGGGAGGGGTAGCTGGGGTGGGGCGATTTAGATAAGAAGATGAAGAAGAAAAAAACAGAGGGTGTGTGAAGCGGTGATTAGGAGGAGGAGGTGGTCTTCCCTTCATTCTAATCAAAATCAAACCCCCCATCCCCCGTAAATACTCCTCCATCCCTACTCTCCACTACCGGCTACCTCTACGCATTCAATCAAAATCTCTCCGGAAGGCTGGAAGCAGGGATGGCTGGAGACGGAGGAACGGCGACGGCGATTGGCGAAGAGGAAGCCCGAAGACGGCGAAGACGAAGACGGCAAACATCAATTCTAAAGCAGATCGAGTGTAAATCGAATGAGAGAAGAGTAAGAAAGTTACAGATCGAGAAGGCCGTCTTCATTTTATTCACCGGTGGTGACGGCTACTTCTTCAAGATTAACAATTGGAGCGACCTGTGATCCGGTGTCTTCGTCTTCTCCAGCGACGGTTTTCTCCTCTTCTCTGTGCTCGGCATCGGTGCTGGCCATTTTTAGAGAGAGAAAGTGAGTTTGTGTGTGAAAATTCGGGAAGAGCAGGGAGAGATAATGGGTGGGGGGGTGGGGGGGGGGGGGAATAAGACTTAGGAAGGGTTACGCCGCAGAAGGGTTTTGAATGTAGTGGGAGAATGTAAAACGTACTGTTTGAATGGAAGGATGAGTCCGTGCCCTATTCGAGAATTGGGCTGTTCCATCCATGTAATGATTTACTGTAATTGGGAAATTCGGGTTATTATGATGAGTGTAGGTACGAATTAGAACCAGATAATTTAGTAATTTTCAAACCTTTATGACATTTATTTTGGACTTTTTCTTTGACAAAATTGAAAATTTACTTAGTTACGGATGAATATATTTCATTTGTATCCATTAATGTATATTACAATAAAACTACATTGGTTTTTTCTATTGTTGTCATGTTTTTAAAGTCATTATTTTTTGTTTATGAAACAAACTTTTTTTTTAAACAGAAAAATCAATTATAAATAAATGACCATTTTTTTTTGTTTTTTAAAAAAGGTTTAGGGTTTATATATACTCTTTTTTTCAAAAAAGTTTGAATTTGGTATTTTTTTATTTATTTATGTGCATTCCAATTTGATTTATTTATTTATCTCTTTTATTTTATTAGGATCATTTATTTAAGGAGTATCTTAACATAATAATTACTATTATATATATTTAAATTTTTGAACGATTATAGAATCTTTCAAAAAAAAATTGATTGTAGAAAAAATGTTTGTACCTAAATCAATTAAAAAATCATTCGTCATGATTACTTATGTTTTTTGTTTCGAACCTTGGGTAAAAAAATTTGAATGTATAAATCAATTATTTATATGATTAATGGGTTGGGTTGAGGTTACGAAAAAAGAATATGGTAAAATGGGAATTAAGAAAATGTTTTTTTACTAACCCTCGATTGGATAACAGTCCGGATAATCGACTTCCTCATATTTTCTACGACAGTTACACAAATAAACCACCCTCCATCAAATGTTAATTATGGAACAAAGTAATCATCAGTATTTACCTTTTTGTTACATTCTAATTTTACTTCTTCTGAATATCTGATTTTATTTTAAATATGGACTTTCGATGGTTTCTCAGGTACCCTCTCTCAAAAAGTTTCAACTCCAAGATAAATATCTTTGCACTTCATATATATGAAACGGTTTAAAATTACATTTAAAACGTCATATAGTTAGCATGCGATTTCAGTTTTTCTACGTCTTTCTCTTTCCATACTGTCTCCCTTTTCATACTGACCCGTGCCAAATGGCACGGGCTTTTGAGTACTAGTACTAATACAAAAAACAAGATAGATTTTATTTTCGTTACTACCTTCGCCCCAAAATTATTATTCATAACAAATAATATTAAATTTGTTCTTGATAAAAAACTCTTGCCTGTAAATATTCCTTTTTGTCTGGGCAAGCCTTTAGACCTGTTTAAAAAAGTGCAAATTTATATTAAAAAAATATTTTAATTTTGAAAAAGAGAGAATATTAAAATAAAGACATAATGAATTGGTACTTCTAGAATAAATAAGTAATTATATACATAATCAAATATCAAAAATGCTAGGGGAAATTACCGACGGGTTTTTGGTTCCAAGTCAAAAGATCAATAAATATGACAAAAATTTTGAAATTTAACCAACTAATCTAATATCATAATCAAAATTTCACCTATTCCTTCACTCAAACTATTCCTTATCCAAAAATATAAAACTATCCTCTCTCTCTTATCTCACTTTCTCTCTCTACCACCCCTTCCGGCACCCCTTCCCTCCCCTCCAACGACCCTTTCATTTCCAACTCCGGTGACCCTCCCTTTCCGGCCCACCTCCGGCGAATCTACCCACTTCCAACCTTGTTCTCCGGCACCAATCCTCACCTTGAGCCTTCTCTTCGGCAGCTCCAGTCTGACTAGTAGATTTTTCTTAAATTACAGATAACTATAATCTCTCTTCTTTCTCTCAACATCACAGCCTAGTTCCCACCTTGTGATTTCAATTAAGTAAATGGTAGTCATTTTCATGCATAAATTATGAATTTAGTTAAAATAACTGTGAACTTCTTTTAGTTGTTTTTGGAACAAATGTTAAAAATAACTATAAACTTTCCAAAAACAATTGTGAATTTGAAACAACTGTGAACTTCTCAAATTTGCTCCAGATTATATGTTGATCCTAATAGTTTGATTCGTATTGACAATACGAAAACAACGGTGGTTTCAGATTTTTTTTTGACGTCTAGATCTTAAGATATTTCATTTTAAAGTTTTGAGAGTACGGTTTTTGCGTTCAGCAACTCCGTTAGATTGAGGGGTATATGGAGCCGTTGTTTGATGAATTATGCCGGATTCCCAACATAGTCCTTCAAACGGTGCTTCATATTCTCCACCTCTATCGCTTCTAATTTTCTTAATCTTCAAGTTAAGTTGATTTTTAACTTCTTTCTTATAAGTCTCAAAAGCCCCTAAGGCTTCATCTTTACTTCTTAAGAGATAAACATAGCAATATTTTGTGCAATCATCTATAAATGTAATGAAGTACTTTTTACCTCCTCGAGTTTGCACAAGTTTTAAATCACATATATCGGTGTGAATTAATTCAAGAGGAGTTTCGTTTCTTTCTATTGCATTAAATGGCGATTTTGTCATTTTTGCCTCAACGCAAACTTCGCACCTATTAGCCGAGTCGGATTTAGTCATTTGGATTAAATCTTGTTTCACTAATCTCTTAATGGTGTCGAGGTTTACATGTCCTAATCTATCATGCCATAAATTAGAACTTTCTGACAAGTAAACATAAGAAACAACACTTTTATTCTTCGCACTATGGCGGACGATATTCATTACATTCATCTTGAAAAGGCCCTCCTCGAGGTAGCCCTTTCCAAGGAACAAACCATTCTTAGTTATTACAAATTTGTCATATTCAAATACAAGTCTAAATCCGGCCTTACTAAGCAAAGTGCCGGAAACTAAATTTTTACGGATGTCTGGAACATGCAGCACATCCAACAAGGTTACTTCTTTTCCGGAAGTCATCTTCAATATCACGTTTCCAATGCCTTGAACATCGGAGGTCGCTGAATTTCCCATGTAGAGCTTCCTTCCGGAGATGGGAGTATAGGAGGAGAAACTCTCCTTATTAGCACAAATGTGGCGGGTAGCACCGGTTTCTATCCACCAAGCTTTTGGATTATCATCCAAGTTTGCAACGTTAGCCTCGAAGACCACCGCTGCAAAGTCTAGGTCCATGTGGTCAAAATTATTCGCCTCTTTCCTCGGGAGATGACAGTCCTTTGCTAAGTGGTCTGGTTTGCCACAATTATAGCAAGTCCCCTTGAACTTCTTAGAGCCCTTATTCTTTCCTTTCTTAGCATTCCCGGCATTTCCGGAATGCTTTCTCTTTGTGCCACTTGTGCTAGCCTCGGCGAGATTGACCTTAGCCTCCATCTTGCCCTTAGCATCCTTGGCCTCGTTGTTTCTATTGTTCTCTTCAATTTGAAGACGAACAACTATGTCTTCCAAGGACATCTCCTTGCGTTTATGCTTGAGATAGTTCTTGAAGTCCTTCCATGAAGGCGGTAACTTTTCAATGATTGAGGCCACCTTGAATGGATCATTCATGATCATCCCCTCGGCCTCAAGCCCATGTAGAATGAGTTGGAACTCATCCACTTGAGTTGTTACCGATTTGGAATCGACCATCATCAAGTCAAGATACTTACCGACGACAAATTTCTTTGACCCGGCGTCTTCGATCTTGTACTTCCTTTCCAAGGTGTCCCACAATGACTTGGCTATCTCGACGTTACTATACACATTGTAGAGTGCATCGTCGAGTCCATTTAGGATGTAATTCTTACACAAAAAAATTACTATGAGCCCAAGCCTCCTTGGCCATAAGCCTTTGAGGATCGGGATCACCATTTGCCACCGCCGGAGGATCTTCCTTTAAGAAGCGGTGCAAGCTTAGGGTGGTCAAGTAGAATAGCATATTTTGTTGCCATCTCTTGAAATCCACACTAGAGAACTTCGGGGGTTTCTCACCATGACCCGGGTGATGCGGTGTATGAGCGGGTGCAACATTGTTGAACGTTGCGTCACCTTGAGAAGGAGGCGTTACATTGCCTTGACTTGATGCGGTGGTGTCTTTCTCAGTTGCCATCTCTTGAAAGTCTTAAGAAGCGTCAAAATAACTCTTACGATTGTTTGACTTTTGGTATGGCTTCTCAAGAACTTAACTGAAAAACTTACGGAGAATTTAACGGAGATTGGAAAAATTAGGAGATAAGTCGAGTCTTGTATTGTATACAATCTCCGTAAGAGTTATTTGTCCCGCACAGGTGCTTACAGTTGAATAACAAAACTCTCGTAAGATAAAACGACTTTACAATTAGTTATAAGGAGCACTCCAATATAACTAATCTAACGAACAAGTGATTGTTTAGAACTTTGGACTTGAAGGAAGAATGTAACAAGATGCCAATGATTTTACTTGGTTACACTAACTCAAGAAGGGTAGGAAAGGCTAGAAAATCAGTATGAATGAATTGAAATTCGGAGGGAAACTATTTAAAGAAAGTTAAAGGGTTCATGACTTTTCCCACCAAAAGGCGCCAAAACTGTTCAGATCCTGCGTACGAGCGCGGCCGCCCTGGCCTTGAGCGCGACCGCGCTGGCATGTCGAGAACAGGCCAAAATTTACTGAAATTTAGCGTGGCCGCTCTAGGCTGGAGCGCGACCGCGCTGAAGCCCAGAAACGTGCCTGTTGGAACAGTCGCGTTTGATCAATCAGTCCAAACACATTTTGGCTAATCCAAATCAACTTTAACCCTTTATTTAACTTTCGTTAAGTTACAAAAAGCCTTTGTCATTAATTCTCATTCACCCTAAATGGTTTTGAGACATTAAATGAGTTTAATAATCTACAACAAATGTAGAATACATTTTGTAACAAGTCTCGTTAACGAATAACGAACTCCGTTAGAATCTTAGGTCCACGTTAAGTCAAACTTAACTTTCCATTACCCATTTCCAACAGAAACTTGTAAATCTGAAATATAATCTATGTATGATTTCTGGTTCTGCTAATCCTTCTCCCTTTTGTAACGGAGTAACAAAGATTTGTACATGCTTAAAAGTGTTATACATTTGTACGGTGCAACATTTTCATGCATAAAGGCGTGGTATAAAATGTAGGGGTACAAAATATTTAAGCAGATTCTTTGTACACCTTTTTCTTTCTAATTTACTATTCCTTCGAAATAATCTTCTCATCGGGTTTTTACACTTTCAATAAACTGAACAATATTTTATGTTAATATAATTATTTTGATGAAAATTTAAAAATATTATGATTAAGATTTTATAATGGTGTATCAAAAGAAACATTTAGATTTCATCAAAATTACTATTGATGATGCCAAAAAGTCGAATCAGCTCAAATCCAAGTGATAGGTTGTACTCCGATGATTGAATAGCCTGAAAAAAAGACATAAAACGTAAACTAAGCCGGGGCTTCACCGGCGAAGGCCCTCCGGCGTGAGAGTAAGTTCACAGTTGGTATAAAGAGAAATCAAATTGACAGAGTTTCGAGTCAAAAAGATAACCTACCAGAATATGGAAATAATGGCTTGTATTTATAGTGATGGATAGGTAGAATCCATGTTGAACTTGGACTGTAAAGAGATAAAGTATAATCCTAGGAGGATTATATCTGTTGGAGAGTCCTTATTTGACTTGCATTGATTCAGGAGGTTACAACCCTGATTAGATTATAACTGCTTATTTATCCTTGTTGGAATAAGACTGCACAAGCTTACGCCGGTATGCCAAGATACAGATATTCCTTTCCTCGTCATACATGGCCATCTCGGTCCATGATGCCGGGGAAGGGATGAGGAATAATTGGAGCCCGTCATGATGATATCATAACCGAGGGAGGCACCTCGTCCTTAAGGGAGACGATCTCGGCCTATGAGGGAGGTCTTCTCGGCCCTTTGAGTTGGGCATTGTTTATGCTCGCATGCTGAGCATTGGTCGGCCTTGTTGATGCTGAGATAGATGGACGAGGAAGCCTACGTCTTACCTCGTAAATTGAGATTTGATGGATTATGTTTATAGCCCAATCCACTTGGGCCTTACCCGGACAAGCCCATGTTCGTATCTCGGTTTATACTATTCAGTGACCCACGACTTTCTAGCTCGGCTATGATGAGGAGAAAGTGATCTCGTCCTCGGCTATGAGAATATGAACAGGTCGTCACATGGCAATGTCGCTTCAAATGTGTGTCGCTTCATTATCCGCCGGTTATTCAGTGCAATTATGAGGCGTGGTCCACTATGCTTTAACACACGTCTTGGAAACTACCACCACATTTAATGTTGGGGGCGCCATACCCGTTGACCCATTTTTGATTCGGGTTTAACCCACTTTTGTGAGTATATATACAACGTTGACATTCCAATTTTTCTTTTTACCATTCTAGGCGTTTGAGAGCGAAACCCCAAGGTTTGAAAACCCTTTCGTGTTCTTGATCATTCGAGTTGCCCAGAATATCCAGAAGCTTCCGATTTACCGTTTGATTTCACCAATCTTCGACAGAAACAGGTATACTTTCTTTCCTTCTACTGATTCTGTGTTTTAATGTGTAATTTTTAGGGTTTTGGTGGACTTTGATTTTCGAATCCGCCATTGTCGTCTTCTTCAAAGCTTTTCTTGAGTTTTTTCTTGATTCGATTCTTGAACTTCCCTCTGCCCCTTCGTTCCCTTTTAGCAATGACTCGTTCTTGGGACCATAGCCCTCGATTCCGTTATGGGTACCACAAGGGCAACCTGAGGGTTTACCGAAGAGAGAGAGAGAGAGAGAGAGAGGACCATGGTTGTTGGTGAACTTGGCAGAGATAGGTGAAATGTTGACAAGGCATGGATGTACGAGAATGTACATCCATTATCCGGACAAGACGAGGATAGACAGAGTTGATTCGTTGTCCCTCAGTATAGTTTTATTCGAAAGTAGAGCCGAGATGATTGAGCATATCAATTTGTTTTACCCGGCTTTAGATCATCCTGATCGTCTTCGTCTGAGTGGTAAGGCTCCCTCCTCGGCCTTATTGTAAATGACGAGGAGGGGCATTCCTCTTCCCCGTCTTGATATTAGCCTTGGACGATTTAACCGATTCTTGTTCCTTGGCTTTTTGCAAATATGACGGGAAGAGGGAGTGAGGCCTCCACGTCTACCAAGATTGTAGATGCATTCGTCGAAGGAGAACAAGTAGAAGGACGAGGGAGAGGTGGCCGAGGTAGAGGCCAAGGTGGAGCTACTCATCCCAGGCCAAAGCCAGTTAGGATCGGGGATCCAATGTTGGAGACGCTATACTCCAAGTATGGAGTAGATAGGAATGAGTATAGGTTAACTTACGTCGACCGTCCCACTTTTGAGAACAAGAGGGAGAAGAACATGTTCTATTACAATGATAACCTAGTCCACTTCTACTTTAAGCAATTTCAGCAGGGACTTCGTCTCCCTTTAGATCCCTTCATTAATGAGTTTCTAGGAGACATGAGAGCTGTCCCGGCTATGCTAGGAACCAATGGGACTAGGGTCCTCTTAAGCTTCATTGTCTTATGCCGTAGTTTAGGTTTTGAGCCTACCCAAGCTGCCTTCCATCATTTCTTCTCTATCAGCTACACCAAAGAGACTAGGCTTATAGTGATTAGGAGTGATTCTAAGAAACCGAAGATCATCCTTCCCATGTCTAGCAAGGTATCAGGATGGGAGAATCATTCCATTAGAGTGGAGAGCCGACAAGGCTGGGAGTTCCCTTCTCCTACTGATGAGCCTGCTACCCCCAAGATAGTGCTACGAGCTGAATGGATCGGGGACTTGATCAAGCGGCTTACTGATTTTGTCGGGGTAAGCTTGCTCGATTGGTCGGCCTGGGAAGTTGACGATCGTTATTATGTTCAAGCTGGGTTAATGCTGCGACCGAGGGACGGCGTGGTGCCTCTCATATCCATCAATAGGGGGAGAAGATTTAACGACTGGAAGGTCCATCCCACTCTGGTCTTCCATGCTGATTGTGAACAGTGTAAGCTTGCCCTAGGAACCAATGCCTTACAGAGGACAACGTCGTAGGCTGTAATTCCTCTTTCCTCGTTTTTGATACTTGTAAATTGATGCTTGTTTTATCTCTGTTATAACTATCTCTTCTTCGTATTTGCAGATCTAACACCTGAACAAGAAGGCGAGATGGCCTCAGATGACGGAGTTGATCCCGAGGAGCTGATTAAGATGAAGAGACGATTAGCTAAGGCCTCGGACGTCTCTAATAGAAGGAAGAAACAACTCGTCGTCAACTCCTCCTGGATACCAAGGGGGATGTCGCCTTGCCCGTCAAGCTGATAGGGGAGGCCATTAATATCGAGGAAGAGACCTCGGGAAGCCGGGATAAGCAAACAACTGAGGGGCATAGCCCCCATGTTGCAACTGGTGAGATCGAGATGCAGACTGATATCCTGTCTGCCATGGAGACGGGCCTCATTCAAAGGTCCTCGAGCCATAAGAGGCCTCAGTCTAGTTCTGCTGAGGAGCCTCCTTCCAAACGAGCTGCTGATGCTTCGACTCCTCCAGTCCTAACCATTCAAACAATCAAGTCCTACCCTGATGTCGAGGAGCTTGCTCGACAGTTTATAGCTACGCCGAAACCCCTGAGAGGCCTCCCCTTACTTACCAGGGAGGGCGCTCACGTGAGGCTGGGCCGAGCTCCTGTCCAAAGGGCCCTGGACGAAGAGGCATATAAGAAGCTGGTCCGGGACAAACCTAGCAAGGAAAACTTGCTCGACCGGAAGGGGCTGTTGATATCCGAGGTGACTATCTCGTACTCTTACTTTCGTGCATTCTGTACTTGTACGATTTCTGATGTTCATCAATATTGCAGCTTGTACGATTTCTGATGTTCATCAATATTGCAGCTTGCCACCGTGTCGGCCTACAAAAATGTGCTAAATAATGCCATAGACAAGCAAATGGCTGAGCTCAGGGCTGGCCTGAGGAAGGGAGAGTCCGAAATGGCTACAGCCGTCGAGTTGCTAAAGGCGAGGGATGCTGAGCTTGATGCTGAGAAGGCGGCTAAGTGAACATACCCCGTATGAAAATTAGAGTTTTGAGGTTTTGGAAAATAGGATGGGAGATATGTAAAAGTGAATGAAAAGGAGCTGCCAAGCCGTTTTTAATGGAAAACATTGAAAAACCAATTTGAAATCAAAGAGAGGGTTCGGGGGTCAGGTTACGTGTTGGGAAGAACCGAGAGGTCACCCAACACGCCTCGTAAACGAGTCTTTCAATAACAAACATCCAATGTATTCATAAATGTGTGCGAACGTATAAGACGAGAAACGTGATAAATGTATTTTATTGATAAAATGAGAGACATACAACTCGTGAGCCACTTGGTACAAAGGGGGGCCACATCCCAGTTACAAAACTAAAAACAGATTACAATTGGAAAGATGGCTTCTACAGAGTGGCAAACTGTGTCACGTGACACAGGATCTGCTTGGCCAAGTGTGTCGCGTGACACAGGACTCATCCTGGCAGGTTGTGTTGTGTGACACAGGATACCACACGCAGAAACCTTACAAACAGAAACGCAGAATGAACCAAGGCCTATCCAACTCGAATTACATCAGAAATTCACTTCAGAAAACACACGAATCAACAGTCAATCATTCAAGTGGGTGTGGATATGGGGTGATCCACACTCCCTTGATGAACAAGCCACAGTTACACCAAATTAACCCATAAACATGAAATAATATGGAACAACGAGATTTAAACAGAGAGATTGCGATTGTAATTTAACAACTAGAGCAGATGGAGCTTAATTATCAAATCAATGAATAGAAATTGCATGTGAATTATGTAAAAGAGCAAATAGAGGAGAGATAAGGAGGGAGGGAGTTTGTTACCCTTGTAGATCCACAATCCTTATACCAATTCAGGTATAAGGATCTTCAATTGCGGCTACTGATTAACCGGATTGAGCTCAGAAAGGATGGTAGATTAAGGATCTAGGTGATGGTATATGAATTGGGTTGAATTGAGTGAGAAAAAGAGAGAGTTGTGTATCAGGCTGAGAGAGAATTATGTGTGTTTTGCTGTGTATGTTATGCCAGTATTTGGGCAGAGTAACAATAGGTCGAAAAGTGATCCAGAAATGAGAGGGGGAGGGTCTTATTTATAACCTGCTGGTGAGTGGCCGATTGCGTCGCACGACCTTACGTTGTGACTTTCCGTGGCTCGTTGTGTCGCACGACGAGACGAGCCAATAACCGTTTCTGGCACCAACAACCTGTTCTGGAACATTCTGGGATAATTCCTCCTAGGTCCAAAATGAATAATTCTCTATAGATCCTTTTGCATGGAGAAAAGACTTAAAAGTACTTCCTTCGCAAGAAACCTATAAAAAGTTCTCGAGAGTCTCGAAATGTATCGAAAATTTACCAAAATGCCCCTTAGTATACTTTTATTAAGTAAAAGGCACTTTTATTGGGTCGCGAGTTGGATTGGAGTACTCACACTAAGGCCAAGGTCGAGAAGGAGGTGAAGAAAGCCGAGGACACCAATTTGAAGGCCGAGGAAGTCCTCCGGCTGAAAGATGCTATGATGGCTGAGCTAGAGAAGCTCCAAGCCGAGGTCATGTAGAGAGCAAAGGTGGCTGAGGCTAAGTGCCGAGAGCTAGAGGCCGTCATTCCCTCCAAGGAAGAGGAGGCTATTGCTCATTTTAAGAATAGCCAGACCTTCAAGGATGTTGTTAATGATAAGACAGCCACTATGTTCTAAGATGGATATCTTCATTTAGCCCATCGTCTTATGGCTGACCCCTCCCATGGTCTGTATCTGAATGCCAGTGTCTTATATGCCAGGACGGGTACGATGAAGCAGCTCGAGCTCTTTACTTCCACGTTCCTTATTCTGAATATAACTTGGGAGTGATGGTCAGGATGGATGCTCGGGCTGGCAAAGAAGCTTGGGTCCCTCCATCCGTCGATCGTGATAATTTTAATGCCTTAATCGAGAGAATCAAGGACGTGGACGAGGAGGCGGAGGACGAGGTGAATGCTGTTAAGGAGAAAAATGACGAGGTGACTCAAGCCAATGCTCAAACTGATCAAGTCACCATCACCACCGATCTCGCATCCGAGCTTAATGCTGATGCCAGCGAGAAGGCTTTCTTCAGGGAGAACCCTCGAAAGCCTTAGAAATTTTTTATTTCTTTTGATGTAATAGGCTAGGACCTTTGTAATTCCTTTGAATATCAATGAAATGTCCTTTCCTTCCAATTCATGTCGTCGTTGATATTATGAACTGTTTGTTTGAATGCTTGTTTGTGGGTTTTGCCCAAGTACAAGTCTGCTTTAGGGGGAAGCCGAGGAAGGTTCCTCATTCTTCACCCTTTTATATAAGACGAGGAGATAGCTAGCTCGGTCTTAAGAGTTGTGGCAATTCTGCCTATCAAGTCATTAGGCCGAGGTGGGGTTCCTCGATCTTAACTGTTTAGCCTCAAGTCATTAGGCTGAGGGGGGTTCCTCGGTCTTGACTGTTGGGGTATTTTCTTCTTTTTCGTCTTCTTATGTCAAGGAAGATGACTCGTACATAGGTTTCAGACGTGGAATGCATGTAGTCATTTTATGATGAGGTGTTTCCTTGTCTTGATGTGAGGAAAGTCATCAGGCCGATGAGGGGTCCTCGGTCTGGACTGTTGGGTTTTTTCTTCTTTTTCAGTGCCCTATTCCAAGGAAGATGACTCGTACATAGGTTTCAGATGGTCTTGCCTGTAGTAATTTGAGTCGAGGGGTTCCTCGTCAAGACATTAGGCTTCCTTCTTTTTCATCTTCTTATGCTGAGGAAGGTGACTCGTACGTAGGTTTTAGATGTTGGCCAGTTAGTCATTTGTGCCGAGGTAGGCTAGACGTTTGGCTTTGTTTTTGAAGAGTCGAGGATAGGATCCTCATCTTCCAGTGTTGTGTCGGTAGTTGGTAGTTGCCTTGCATGTTGAAGAAGTAAATTCCATAAACTGAAAATGATTACAACGAACTGCAATCCTACCCTACTGAAAAGGTAAAAGACTAATAATTAAAAACTAATATATTACATAAAATAAACTAACACTAATGATAGTATTTTCGGAGATTGTCGGAATGCCACAGATGCTTGAGCTCTTTCCCCTCCTTAATCTTTAATCTGTATGTCCCTTCTCGAATGAATTGAGTTATTATGTAGGGACCTTCCCAATTTGGGGAGATGAAATTACCCGATCTTTTTCGCGCGCGGGACGAGGGGGCGCGGAAAAGGCGGTTGTCTTTTGCGGGGGGTTGGTGTCTGAGACCTCGCTTCATGGGAAGGAACAAAATGAGGAGTCGCCACGCGGTTTTTGTATTTTGAGCCCAAAACGTTGAGAAACGGCTATTTGTGAAAATGTGTCGTTTTTATTGGTAGCAAAAACTTAGGAAAAGGCTTTGAAAACAGGGGATCATTTTTATTGGTAGCAAAAACGAGTAAAAAGCTTTTTAGTACCAGAGATTGTTAGGTTCGGAGGTCACGTTACATTTCGGGTAGAGTATTACGAGATCGCCCGAAACGCCTCGCATGACGAGTCTTTCTACCTTTCTCGAAATCGTGTGTGTGTGTGTGCGTGTGTGTTTTGAAATGGGGGCTTGAATGACAAGCTTAATCTTGGTTTGAATGACAAACGTTGATTATGTGACTTTTGAAAAGACGAGCGTTTGAATGACAAACGTCGGTTTGAGTTTGAAATGAGCGTTTGCGTGGCAAACGTCGATTTTGAGTTTGAAATGAGCGTTTGCGTGGCAAACGTCGACTTTGAGTTTGAAATGAGCGTTTGCGTGGCAAACGTCGACTTTGAGTTTGAAATGAGCGTTTGCGTGGCAAACGTCGATTTTGAGTTTGAAATGAGCGTTTGCGTGGCAAACGTCGACTTTGAGCCATACGAGTCATTGTTAACGATTTTTACGGAAAAATGCGTATTAAATGATTTTAAGTGTCAAATGGCGGCTTTGAGTTTGAAGATGAGCATTCGGAGGCCGAACGTCATTTCGCGCGTTTTGAAAGAGAGTTCGACGGACGAACTCCCGTTTTGAACCGGGCATTACATTGTTAACGATTTTTACGGGAAAAATACGTATTAAATGACATGCGATCAACGAATCGGGTTGCGACTCGGACTTTGAAAAGTAAATACTATCACAATCCAAACGGATCGGACTTGTAAATGACAGTATTTAAAGCGGTGTCAACGGAATCAAACGATCCGGATTCGTAAATGACGATCAACGAGGCCAAACGGCTCGGAATTGTAAATGACGATCAACGAGGCCAAACGGCTCGGAATTGTAAATGACGATCAACGAGGCCAAACGGCTCGAAATTGTAAATGACATGAAAGTAAACGGAATGGGGTCGGAACGCCGTTTTAACCCGTGATTACTTCTCTTACGGAAAGAGAAGAGGATCGAGGGGCTAAAACGTATCGGACCCCGTTAGACGGAGGCGTCTACATTTTGATAACGACGTTCGAAACAGTTATAGCGACTGGCGCGTAAACCGAGACGGAACGGAAGATTCAGAGAGAGGGAGTTATACCTATGGCTAGGGTCGACTCCTTTGGCTCGAGAGGTGTGTACGGGACACGGAAAGTGATTCGAAAGGTTGTTTCGAAGTTGTAGGGTGCGTATTTGATCGAAATACGAAGGTTTCACGCGAATCGAGACAAAACGGGAGCTCGGGAAGGGTGAAACCAGCTTTGGACCGTGGGGGTGGTGATTTTTGGTGTGAAAAATCCTCTTGCCTTTCGACAAAGAACTTCTATTTATAGGGTGAAAATTGCGTAGGAGTCCCACGGACTTGGACCGAATTTCGGGGTTTTGGGGATTTTGGAAATCTGGGACTTCTTTGGCAATTTCAGGAAAAGTGCACAGTGAGTCCGGCGGACTTGGCTTGCAAACCAGGGGGATTTTGGTCTTTTCCCTTTGAAATTGATTGAAGGGTGACTAGAGGGAGGTGGCATGTCTGCCACGTGCCCTCTCGAGTCACCACCGAGGTGGAAGATTGTTCCCGATCCCGTTTTGTCCGTTTTTTAAAATAACAGTCGGAAATGTCCAAACGCCGGAAAGTGCCGGAAAATGCGTTTTTCGGGGAAAGCCATACTTTTACGTGAGATGTCACGTGCTAAGTACGGTTCGACGTCGGGATGCACGGGCAGCCCCGGACGTCCCGGCTGCACCGCAACGGGGAGTTTAACGAGTTCGGTTAACCTGGAGCGGGCCGCTTAACGGATTTCGGTTAACTTTCCGACGGATTTGGACGATCCGGATTTGGGTACTTACGCTTAGCCCTCGCCGATGTCTCCTCCGAAGGAGGTGGGGTCGTTGAAAAAGATAAGGATCCAAATCGGGATGCCTTACTTTGAAGGAGACTGGGCGGTCACTGGGCCGGACCCTTAGCGAAAAGGATTCCTACGTATCCCGAGCGGGAATCAAGCCGATCGTAGTTCGAAAAGGGCAAGGGCCGCGCATGGGGACCTTGACTCCGAGCGAGACTTGTTAGGAGGCGTCTAAATCCTCGGATGAGACCATTCGCGAGGTACCCGTACTCGAATGGAGACTGTTGAGGCGTCTCGAACCTCGGGACTTCGAAACCTTTGAGGGCGTGCGGCGCCTCAGCCCGGAGTTGCGATGTTGACGAGGGCTTTCGTGCCTTGGGTGCCGGGCTTATTGTTGTTGCCGCTTTATCCTGCTTGGGATGAGCGTTCGGGCTTACTTGGATGGCCGAAGAAGAGGGATTGTTGCAAGGCGTTCGTGCCTTGGGTTCGGCTTATTGCGAGAGATGACTATTTGTAAGGCGTTCGTACCTTGGGGTTCGGGCTTATTGTCGTTGCCGGAGAGATGACTATTTGCAAGGCGTTCGTACCTTGGGGTTCGGGCTTATTGCCGCTGCCGAGAGATGACTCGTTTGCAAGGCGTTCGTACCTCGGGGTTAGAGATGATTGTTGCAAGGCGTTCGTACCTTGGGGTTCGGGCTTATTGCCGTTGCCGGAGAGATGATGCAAGGCGTTCGTACCTGGGTTCGGGCATATTGCCGGAGAGATGATTTGCAAGGCGTTCGTACCTTGGGGTTCGGGCTTATTCTTTGTTGCTCGGAGAAGAAATGTTGGTGAAAACCCATGGGAATTTTGACGTCAGGAGATGAAATTGTGATTTGATGTCCGAAGACAGGAGTGAGCGTTTGAATGTCAAACGTCAACTGGGAATATAACATCTGGAGACGGAATTGTAACTGGAATGTCCGGAGACATGATTGAGCGTTTGAATGTCAAACGTCAACTGGGAATTTAACGTCTGGAGACGAACGTTAGTGAGGACTAACTGAGAATTTAACGTCTGGAGACGAGCGTTAGTGAGACTAGCGAGAATTTAACGTCTGGAGACGAGCGTTAGTGAGGACTAACTGAGAATTTAACGTCTGGAGACGAACGTTAGTGAGGACTAACTGAGAATTTAACGTCTGGAGACGAGCGTTAGTGAGAACTAACTTAGAATTTATCGTCTGGAGATGAGCGTTAGTGAGAACTAACTTTGATTTATCCTCGGGGGATAGGGCGTTAGAAATGTCTAACTGGGGGAAATTTTACACTTTCGGGGGCCAAAAGTGGTAAAATTGGAATTGCCAAAAGCAGAGGGGCAAAAGGGGCAAAAATTATTCCCTGGGTGCAGTAAGAGTCTGGTCGGGACTTTTACTGATTTTCCAGAATCTTTTTAAATGCCGAGGCTGGGGAAGAAAATGGCCATTTTCTTCCATTATTGCCGGCGAGAGAGGAGAGAAAAGAGAGAGAAATCCAACCCAAATTGCAAGGTTTGCTCGAATTTGTGAGGGAAAATTGCTATGGAGGGTGAAGGAGGACCAATGGCTCGCCACGGAAGGACCGACGACGAAAGAACTCGATTGGTTCGGACCATTCGAACCACCACTCTTCCATTGAATCCGGCGGAGTTTTATCCGGCGAGGGACCGCCACAACTCCAAGGGAGGGATCGAAAGACACGTAAGTTCCCTACAAATTCCATTAATTTCAAGAATGTGCATTCTTTAAATGTTAGAAATTTGTTAGGAATTTACTTAGGGATTTTGGTGCCCGATTTGGGGCTTTTGACTTTGATATGAATCGTTGTCGAAATTGACTAGGACGTAGTTCAATTGACATCATGGGTAGATGACATAAAAATTTTGGTTGCAAAATTCCATGTCTAAATGCATTTTCCAAAATTAAAGTAGCTTTAATTCGGGACGGAGCGAAATTTTCGAAAAATTCGAAAGAATTTGAAAGTTCCGGATTCGACGGAGTTTTCGAAAGATTTTGAAAGTTCCGGATTCGACGGAGTTTTCGAAAGATTTTGAAAGTTCCGGATTCGACGGAGTTTTCGAACGATTTTGAAAGTTCCGGATTCGACGGAGTTTTCGAAAGATTTTTGAAAGTTCCGGATTCGACGGAGTTTTCGAACGATTTTGAAAGTTCCGGATTCGACGGAGTTTTCGAAAGATTTTGAATATACGTAGGAAATGAATGAGAACCGTATCTGCATTGCATCCTTTTGACATGCGTTGTTGCATTTTGTTGACGTTGCTTCGTCTTGTTTGTCTCATAGGGACAGGGACGGTTAATACTCATAACCGTAAGAGTCGGGGTGCCTTTGAGGCGGTGCAGCATTGTGGGGCCTTATCCCTGACGTAGCTCGAGAGGGAGAGAGGAGTCCACGACACCGGTGATTGACTCCGGGTTGGCCGGGTTTATCGCGGTAGCCGCGACACCGATACGCCGAGGGGCAGTCCATGTATGTCGCGCCGAGCGAGCACCGGTGGGATACGACCCACACTTTCCATTTTAGATGGGGAGGCGACGGTGACTCCACGGATTTTGCCGCTATCACCGGGTTGCCGACTTTCTACGGCAACTTTGGGTGCTGGAGTTGATGGTTACACCCCTGAGCAGCTTGTCCGGGCCGCTGGTTTTGATATTACCGATGCCAGTGGGCTTAGGCATTCGGTACAGAGCCGATGGAGAATCACTTGAGGGAGGGGGTCGCCGATTATCCGGGCCGGGTCCTCCGAGGATGACCGCGGAGCGTCCGGCTCGAGGGTTCCTTTGGTTTGCGCTATCGCCGACTTTGTTCCCGACTTCCGACACGTCTTGTCACTTCCTCTCGCTCGGGTCGCCGGTAGACTTGGATGCCGTGAGGGGGTTTGCGTGGGGGAGGCCGGATCCGGCCGAGCTCTACCATTCCATGGAGCCCGGGGTTCTCGCGGGGAGAGGAGCACTCATTTAGCCGCTTTACGCCCGTCTTGGATGTAAGTTTACGTGCTTTTCTCTTCCTTGCCTCTTTTTATGTACTCGTATGTATCCGCCTTGTAGCCGACATAACTTTCCATTCTCTTGGCGTGTCCGGTGCTACGAGGTATTCAAATCGCAGGAGCTTGGGACATAAAGGAGCCGTACCGTCCCCCTGCTTCCCCTCGCCATGCCGGCTCGCGTAAGAAGGCGAAGAGGGCGGTCTCTTCGAGGGTTGGCACTCGAGTGTCGTACGAGGAGATATCTCTCGCGCCGAACCCGGGAGTTCTCCGAGAGGATCCAGCTCGACCTCGGTGGAGCAGTGTTTGATCATGTCGCGGTGCGTATTGCCGGGCCGAGACTACACGGCGGCGAAGCTCCCGGTGGGACTTCACCGTGACGCCATGTATTTGGGGGAGAGGGTGACCCGTCTGCGCATAGGCGGTGGGTCTCTTCCATTTGGGTGCCATGGATCCTCCTTTGTACATGCAAAGATCCCCGGGAGATGCCGATTGATGAGCCGGGAGGGGTACCTTCGTGGTGTGTATTTCATCGAGTACATCATAGCGGGGGCCGCCTATGATGTTTTCTTGAGGATGAGGCCGAGGAGCCCGCAGTGCAAAGATAGAGAGGGCGAGGTCCCCGGAGGTCCTCGAGATTTTCCGGTCCCGCGAGCTAAAGGCTAGCGACGAGGGCCTGGATGGTTCGCGCAGCGACTTGTGATCCCGCTCCTGGCGGAGCCGAGACCACGATACTGTGGCGGACTCCCAATGCTTCGGTGAGCACCTTTTGATTTTCCGCATTTGATAGTAGCATTCCCGCACATGATGCATCCGTACTTTCGTTCGCTTCCGATGATTTTCCCGGTTCGCAGTGTATCTCGGGTCTGTACAATGAGGCCATGAGGCTGGTGGACGGGTGGTCCGCCACGCCAGGAGGCTCGTGGAGTTCATGCGGTGCGCTTCCGGAGGAGCGTGGACGTCCGCGATCGGGGGCCGTCTAGGCCGAGGGGTTCGCCCGCTCCCACACCGGTGGGGAGGACTTCACATTGTGGGTTTGGCCGGTTCGCGGGCGGAACGGGCCGGATTTGGAGCTCCTTCTTCTCGCGCACTCGGGCGCGAGAGGGGGAGTCCTCGAGTTCGCGTACTCCGAGGAGGCCCTTTGCCTATTCCCTACCGGGAGGAGTTCGGCGAGTTCCTTTGCGACAGATCCTGGCCGGCGTGAGCAAGACGTCGAGTGTACGGATGACGAGCAGACTCCGAGTAGTCCCCTTTATCGCTTTCTTTCTTTACTATTTTGTTTAGACAAAATGCATGTATTTGTCAGGAACAAATTTTTGATTTGAAATGTATTTGCAAAAAGGCGCCCGTGGGGCGGAACCTGTACTTCGCATATTTATTCTGTGATCACCTTCAGTTATTTTCGGCAAATAAGCAAATAGGTTAATCAAAAATAAATAAAAAGGAGAAATGCATTAAAAATTGAACGGGTCAAAAATTAAGCATGTACTCCCTCCGTCCCGCTAATATTAGCACACTTTCCTTTTTGGGCGTCCCGCTAATATCCGCACACTCCCAAAAAGGAAACTTTATATTAATAAAATATTCACCCAACCCACTCATTCTCTCTCCTACATTATTTTAATACTCACAACACCATTATAATTTATTACACCCTCCACTCATTCTCTCTCCACTCATTCTTTTACACTCACAACATTTTATTAAAATATCATATTCCTTAATTCCGCAAGCAAAACAAGAACTAGCGTGGCCGATATTAGCTGGGACGGAGGAGTATGCACTAATTTTTAATTATTTGCACCGTTGCACGAGCCCGGGCGGAAGGGATATTGTCATTGGTTGAATGAAATCGTAAGGCACGCAGATTTCATAAGAGTGAACAGGGCATGGTTTGGAAATGTTTCCAACTTTAAGGCAATGGCCGCAGAGTTGACCAAGTCAATCGGCAGAGGGAGTCCTACGACTAGAATTGAATTTCCGCATTCTTTAAATTGCGCTTCACTTTGCAATTTGTAAGAACTGCGCATTGCTTTTGCTCATTCTCGTCGAGTTCTTTTCCATTTCTTAAGGTTTTCTTCACCTTCCGACATGGCTCCTTTTCCCAAGTTATCGTCTCTGGATGCAAGAGCGATATTTGGACAACTTTCGCCGTGGGTACGGAACCACACGAGGCGTAACAAAAGGTTTTTCGAAGGTCAAGCATGGGATTAAATCTCGCTTGGGCTTTGAAGGAGCTCATGCGCGATTGGGATCTTTGAGAGCCGCGTCTCTGGTTCCGGGGACGTAAGGAGGAATGTGTACGCCTTTTCGTACAACGAAGTCACTCCTACGTTTGAAGATTTCCGGCCATTCTCTGGGAGGACCCGAGACGGAACAGCCTAGTTCTTCCGTATGCCGGTGGCATGGCCACCGCTGAGAATCTAGTGTCCTTGCTGGGTATCTCTACTGAGAAGCATACGGGATGCCGATACAGGATACCGATTACGTTGACATTTCGGGACCGCCCGAAAGATTTGCCTGAGCCGAGGGGAGCGTCTTTGCGTGGGACGCGTTTGCTCGTGCGTGATTGCTACTCTGTTCACATTCACGTCTTCGGGTGTGTGCCATCACAGTGTACTGGACCTCGGTGAGGCAAAGGTCTGAGTGGAGGAGACATCGTGCCATCGGGTCTTGGGCGAGACGTTCTCGGGCATAGCCGGATGGCGACCGGTAGCCGATACATGTGGGGAGGGAGTCCCGCTATGCCGACCATGTGGTCGAGGGAGAGGCCGCAGATGATGCCCGAGGTGCCAATGTCTTGTGACGCTTGGGTCTTTCTCGCGACGTCCTTCCGGTGATGGGGGTAATCAGCCGAGCCGGAGCTCGATGGCCGCACTTTGCACGCATCACTTGCGATGGTGGGTTCCCCATTGGAAGTTACAGACTTGTAGGACCGCCAGAGGGTCCGTTGATCGTCCGAGTGCCGGCCGTCTCTGCACGTCTTTCTATATTCCATCATTGGTTCTCAAGGGCAAGATGGGCCGGAGCAGGTGCCACCGATCGATCCGAGTTATGCCGCTACCTGAGGTGGGATCTCGCGGATGGAGGATCCTTCGACGCTATTGCCGGTCACCCGGTGGTGGCAATACACGTCCTTTCCTCGCTGTGGTTCTCTTTCACCGGAGAGAGGGCACCGTTCGTCGACGCAAAGATCCGAACCGGTACGAAGAGTGTATAGGGAGACACAGATGGCTATCTTGTGGAGACGGAGTGAGCCGCTGGGTGCCGATCACCCGGACAGCTCGACATTGAGGAGGACAGAGGCAAGTGGCTAACCCTGGGAATCGTATCGGCGATGCCATGGCCGATTATGTGGCAAGTGCCGACGGAGGCCAATCAAAGCACCGCGATGATGGCTCGAAGCGAGGCGGCTCGAGACAGAGCTAGAGAAAGGACTCGTATTGACACCACAGGATTGACTGAGGCGTCGGGAAGAGTCCCCGAGCTGTAGAAGGCCTACCGAATATTTCCCGCGAAGGTGAAGAACACTCACGGGGAAAAGGGAAAGGGAAGAAGGATGAAGGACCTAGTACGGAAACTAGGTTGACCTTGCCGTCCGTAGTATCCATCCATTGTCATTGCACACATTAATTGATTAATGTTTTATTGTAGTTTTGCTAGCGTGTAGCGAGTCAAGAGTTGACCGTGCTTGAACTCATCAAAGAATGTTTTAACCGTTATGAATTTGTAGGTTAAATGAAAAGAGTTTTTCGAAACACAAGCAATTGATGCTTATTGTATTTTTTTTTGTTTTTTAGACCGAACCAAAGATGGCCGCCTACGTTCCCTTTTACAATTGGACTAAGGGGCTCAGTCACCGTAGTTCGACACTTTAGGTGAATTTGAGAAAAACAAAGACAAAAGAAGTGCGACTGCTTTTTTACCCGGATCATTAGCGGGAATGTATCCAAATGGGTATTACTCTTTTAGCACTTTAATTTACCGAGGGGACGGTGTATGGGGAAGGTGAGTTGACTCGTGCTCTTCCTCAAACGAAGTATCCGCGGAGCTTGCTTCCGTTCACGGGGTTAACGAAAGGGTTTCCGTCCAAGTCTCGCTAGCTTCATGGCTCCTCCGTGAGAAGATTCTTTGTACCACGAACGGTCCTATCCTGTAGGCTCCCACTTTCCGAGGGGATTGGTCTCGCGTAGGAGGCTTTTCCTTTAGCACCAAGTCACCTTCTCTCGATGTCTCGGATCTTGACTTTCTTGTCGAATGCTCGTGCCATTCCGCTCCGGTAGGCTCGAGTGTGTTCCATGGCTTTCAATCTGCGCTCGTCGAGTAGAGCAAGTTCGTCGTGACGGCTCGTAGCCATTCGACTTCATTGATCCCGTTTTCCAAGAGGACTCCTGAGGGATGGAATTTCTAATTCCACGGTAACATTGCTTCCATTCCGTAGGTAAGTGCGAACGGAGTCTCCCCGTGGCGGTTCTCGACCGATGTTCGGTATCCCCGCAGGGCTAGATGTAGCTTTTCGGGCTCCCGACCTCTCGGTGGTCATCTTTCCGATTATCATGGCGAGAGTCTTGTTGGCCGCCTCTACCGCACCATTGGTTTCGTGGTCCGTAAGGAGAAGACCCGTGACGTGTGACTCGAATCGGCCGCAGTTGGTCACAATCTCCTTCGAAGTGAGTCCCATTGTCGGAGATGATCTCATTGGGCACTCCATATCGGCACATGATGTTCTCTCTGATGAACTCGGCCACCTTCTTAGAATTCGCACTTGTACGATCCGGCTTCTACCCATTTGGTGAAGTAGTCGATCGCGACTAAAATGAACTCGTGACCATTGCTCCCTCGGAGGAGTGATCTTGCCGATGACGTCGATTCCCCATGTGGCGAAAGGCCATGGCGTAGTCATGCAAGAGAGTTCGTGAGGAGGGATGTGATTGAGGTTGGAAAACCGTTGACATTTGTCGCAGCCTTCCTGACGAACCGGATGCGCCTGCTTCCATTGATATCCAATAGTATCCCATACGGAGAATGATCTCGTGTCAATGCTCGGGCGTTCATGTGCGGACCGCAGTTCCGCTGTGAACTTCGTTCATTAGCTCGCCGGCTTTTTCTTTTGTTTACACACCGAAGGAGTGGCCCTCGTGGCGCTTCTTGTACAACATACCTCCTGCACGACGAAATGGGATGCCGTGCGTTTTAATGCCATCATGTTTTTGGCTTTGATCCCTTCTTTGTATTTTCCATCTTCATTTGTGAAGGAAGCTTCTCCGCTTTGGAGGTACCGGTAAATTTGATTATACTGTGGTTCGTCGATCGTTTCTTTTTCTTTTTCGATCTCACAAAGAATAGGCGGGTGTTTCCGTCCGCCTATTCTCGAGGGGTTTTACCGCTTTCCCATCGGGAATTTCGACAAGAGAGGCGAGGGTTGCTGTATGCTCGCGAAGCGGTTCCTCGTCTCTTGGCAAATAGTGAAAAGAGATGTCCTTGAACCGAGCAATGAGCTCCTCCATGTACGCGTGGTACTTCAAGGCCGTAATCTACCGTCTTCCATTTGTTGGATACTTGATTGATGATCAATGCCGAGTCTCCATATACATCCAGCCTCGAGATGTTGCGCTCGAGGGCGGCTTCCAAACCTCGCCGCACAAAGCCAGATTCTCGCCGCATTGTTGGTTGCTTCAAAATTCGCCTTGACGGCTATGGGAGTATGCTCTCTCTCGGGATCGACAAGGAGCATTCCAATGCCATTCCCTTCTTGTTGGCTGCCCCATCGAAGAAGAGTTGCCGCCGGTTTGCGCCGTCAAGTGAAAAGATTCCGTCGTCCGGAAATTGCGGATCGTGACCCTTAGGTTCACCGCTTCGGGAAGTCGGCAAGCCGATCTCGCCATTACTCGCCCTTTCGTCGATTTTCTCGACCATGTACTTGATGTCGAACTCACCAGAAGAATGACCACTTGGCTAGCCGCATCGACAGGATGGCTTGTCAAAGAGATATCTGACGGGGTCCACTTTGGAGACCAGAGCACCGAATGCGACCGCATGTAGTGTTTCAGCTTCCCGACTACCCATACCAAGGCGGTACATGTGTTTTCCGATGCCGAGTAGCCGAGTTCACTTCCTTGAAGCTTTCGGCTTACGAAGTAGATTGCATGCTCAACCTTGGAATCTTTCGTTCTTGTGCGCATTGCTCCGATAGACGTGTCTCATCCGTCGATACATGTGGAGTAGTGGCTTGTCTTCATGTGGCGGGCACGTAATTGGGGGATTAACCAAGTAGGTCTTGATCTTCTCGAAAGTCGTTTGGCACTCTGAGTCCCATTTGATGCTCGGCATTCTTTTCATCGCCTTGAACATGGGCTCGCAGAGAGATGTCAACCGGTTGATGAAGCGACCGATGTAATCAAGTCTTCCCATGAAGCTCTTTCACTTCGTCGTGGTTTGAGGCGCTTCATGTCGATGATGGCCTCGATTTTCCCGGGATCGGCTTCGATACCTCTTTTCTCGTAACTACGTACCCCGCATCCTTGCCGCGCTTGACGCCGAAGGTGCACTTTGCCGGTTCAACCTCATGGAGTGTTTTCTCGAGTCCGTTGAAGAACTTCCTCAGATCCGCTATGTGCCGCATGTCCGATCCTCGGAGTGGATGATCATGTCGTCGACATATACTTCGATTTCTTTGTGAATCATGTCATGGAAGAGGGCCGTGTGCCCCGCCGGTAAGTAGCCCCGCCGTTTCTTAGACCGAATGGCATGACCGTGTAATGCATGTCCCCCATGGAGTGGTGAAGGCAGCCTTGGCTCGATCCTCCTGACATCTTGATCCGGTTGTATCCAAGAAACCCGTCCCACGAAGGACTTTACTTCAAATTTGCCGTGGTGTCGACCAAGATGTCGATGTTAGGCAATGGGAAATCATCCTTAGGGTCGGCCTTGTTGAGATCCCGAAATCCACGCAAAGATTCGACCTTTCCGCTGGCCTGTGACCGTCACGATGTTGGAGAGCCAAGCCTGGTACTCAATCACTCGATGAAACCAACTCGAGCATTTTCTCAATTTCTTCTTTAACTTGCAAGGACCACTCGGCTTGATCTTGCGCAGCCTTCGTTTGATGTGCTCGATTCGGGATCCAGGGAATTCTCGTGCTCCACGATTGAGGGATCGAGTCCCGGCATGTCCCGATATGACCAGCGAACACGTCAACATACTCCCTGAGGAGGCTTATCGTGGCTTCCTTTTCTCGCATCGGCGAAGAAACTCGCCCACTTGTGTCTCTTTAGGCTCTCGCACCGACCCTGTGTTCACTTCTGTCATAACCTCTTCTAAGCCTTGGGGCCCTATTGTCCTCTTGGTCAACTACACGCTCGAGAACTTCTTTAATGTATTGTTCGTTTAATGTGTCTCTTCTTTATCAATTGAGTTATTAACGTCTTTTAAGTTGTTTGTTAACTTATCGCTGTTAAAGTGGCAATGAGAGGATACTCCGAAAGGTCGACTTTTCATTACACAAGAACGGGAATACATGATTGGCTACAACATTATAGTCCTCCTGGCGTAAGGCCGCTGGATGACTCGCAGGACTGGACTCGACAAGGACTCGACTCAAAGGGTTTGAGACCGGGCTTGTGGGAGATGTGGGCGCGGGCCCACTTGTCTTCCACTCGCCCGGCTTGCCCTCGTCCGGTGAAAGTTACCCAATTCTTCAAATGGGCATTGCCGGATGCTTCGAGGAGGGTGCGGGATCGAGAGGCTTGGCTCCCCGCTCGTCCCTATCATGGCGATCATGCCGTTGCCTGAGCCCCGCCGATCAAGTTGGGCAACTCCACGACTTCTTCAAATGTACTCAGAGCCGGGTCCACCGAGAGCGTCTTCTATGAATTCTCGGTTCCTTCGCTTTGGATTTACCGTCTCGAATGTGGCCTCGCGGCTGATCCGAACAACTTGTTTCCCATGGAGAGTACCTTGAGTTGCTCCTCCAAGTCTCGGGATTCCTCAATGTGTACTCATGCCGGACTGTGGTGGCAGCTGGTCCAGTAGAGCCGTGATGCCGAGGAACGCTCCTTATCGGATTAGCTTTGAGTCCTCTCAAACGCTGAGGTCCCGTGCTAGTCGTTCCATTCTCGTCTCGTAGTCTTGGTGTTGACTATCCTCGCTTCTTTCTCATCTTCATCGCTTCCACTGCTCTGGCCCCTCGCCCGCTGTTTGCTCCGCCGTTTGCCCCTCGCTCGGCTGCTTTGCTCTCGTTTGGCCCCTCGCTTCATTGCTTGCCTCTCGTGAAGTAATGAGCGAGGTCAAAGCCGTAAGGCCTGAGATTGGGTGTGCCGCCTGAGGTTCCCTTTTGTGGCCGCCGCCTTGGTGCGGGCGAGCCTTTGTCCTTCCTTGATGTCACCCTGTTGGCATCGTAGCCAAGCCCCCGGACCGTGGTGTGGTCCTTGACTTCACACTTGTGCCGGCCTTGCAGCTCTTTTGCCGAGCCCCAGCCCCGGGATGAAGTTCATGAGTTTCATCATCCTCACGGCGGGAGGAATCTGATCGTGAGACAAAGGGAAGGTCCACGTTGCATATTTGGATCTTGGAGGTCTCCAGAGTGAATCCAAGCTAATGGCATGTCATCATTATGCTTGATTTCCAAGACCGGAATGTCGTTGGTGCCGGTCCCCTGCGGTGACACCGTCGCCGTAGACCGTGGTTAGCTCTGCCTCGCATGAACTTGAGGCACCGGTGAAGGGTGGATGCCACGCCATTGATTTGATGCACTGTGGACGCCCAGATGGCCGTGAAAGTGATTGGAATGTCCAACACTTGGAATTCAAAGTGGGGATCACCCGTCGCCGAACCGCATGTTAAGAGTAGCAACCCCGAGAACTCGTACGGGAAGTAGAGTCATAGGCCTCGACAAAGGTGGACCGAAGGCTTAAGATCTCGTGGGCTTGATGTCAAGGTGTCCATCATCTTGGCGGGCAAGACATTCATTCCGGAACCTCCGTCTACCAACACGCGAGGAAGACGACGCTCGTCCACTGGATCAGATGTAAAGCGGCTCATTTGTGATCGCCCCAAATTTTGGAAGGTCCAAATCATGCAAGGTGATAATGTTGCCATAGTGGATGTTACCAATCATCTCGAATGACTTCATCTGGGGTCATGGCCCACTGGGACCATGGTACGGGCCAGCTTTCCTCTAGCTTGAGCTTGTGAGGATAAGAGGAGGCGAGCAGAGACCAAAGGGAAATGTTCGCCCGAGTCTCGCTTGAGCCGAGTGAGGATCGGGTCCTCTTTTCAAGGAACTTGTGTCTTCTGGCCGGCCGGACCGTCACTCCGGCTCCGTCGGCTTTTGGTGGCCTTAGGTGGTAATGCATGGATTTGACCCGATCGGTTAGGAACGCCGACATCAGGTTTGGTCCCTTCGAACATGCCGCCCGAGTTGAGCCATAGTTAGAGGAGGATTCCTCGTGAGCATAGGGCCATGCGTCTTCCTCAACTCATTGATTGTGGATGAATTCCTGAGCTTCGGCACTTGACGGATTCTCGTCCCAGTGATACCGGCTTCGGTGCCTTCAAGGGAGGTAGCCTACAGCTTGACGTAGCCGTTCGAATGTCGCGCACAATGCTGATTGCCTCGAATCGAATCGTGCTGGCCGACTCCTCCTGGGAGGCTGGAGAGTTCTCGGCTCAAACGAACGGTCTCCTTGATCTCTTCACGGTATATCGCGTTCCTTTCCTTCTTGCCGAGCATACTGTAAGGCGCCTGAGTTTGGTCCAAGCGATACTCGTGGTTGGCTAGTTTTCCTCCACTCGGGGCCCAGATCAACCTTCTTGCAATGGAGCTCGCGTCGAGAGTTAATGCCTCGCGTTTCTTCCCATGTGAGAATAGCTGCTTTTTGAACTCAAGGCGTGCGCCTAGGTAAACCTCCATCGGGGAGAGTTTTCTTCTCTCGCTTTATCCGAGTGGCGGGTATGTCGGAAGGTGAGTACACGGCTTCCCGAACATCCGCCCATGTGACCGGTTGCACGTCCCAGCTGATCGTTTCGTAAATGAAGGCCGTAGACTCGTGGAATTTCCCGAGTAGTTGCTCGAGACGAATTTCCATCCTCCTCCCCGTTTTTAAATAGACCTTCCTCCCCGAGTTGGCCTTTCAATTTGAGTGCGGTAATGATCCGTTCCCATCCTCCCAGACCCTCGGGAGTCCGGTTTTGTTGACTTCATGCCCGGCTTGGAAGAGAATGGTTTCATCGCCTTCATCGCCGCTTTCACAGAGAACTTGCTTTCCTCGGGAAGGTAAGCGCCGGGATTCGCTTCCGCCGTGTCTGCTCCATCTCCTAGGTCATCGGACCGTCGACCACCCTCGTCGGCAAGAGGGGCTGGATGAGAACAGACGGTAGTCCGGAAGTTGCCATGGGCAAAACTCCCGAGGTCGAACCGGTCTAGAGTGGCCTCTAGCTTTCGTCCGAAGCCGCCCGTGACACTTTAAGGGCTTGGTCCCCGTAGGTCTTTCGAGCTTGGTCTTCGTCCCAAAGACGACTTTCTTGAGCGGCTAGTTCCATGAGAGCTTTCCTCGCGAGACCTAGGCAAGCCTCCGTAGGTGCGCATCGTCTCGGCTAGTGTCCGTAACCGTGATTACATTCAAATCGCCGAATGGCGGGAACACTTGGATTACATTGACGAAGGAAGTCGGATCGGGACATTCCATGCGTCCTTCCTTAATCTCGATCACCAAGAAGTTTGCCCATATCTCGTTGATTGACCCCACGGGGTATTGAATTCTCGCAATGTTGACGGCCTCGTGATCTCGCTCGATCGCCAAGTCTATCAAAGCTAGCGCCGATTGGCGTGATGTCTCGAATCCGGGCCGTGACGGCTGGGAGTAGATCGAATCAAGCATGTTTGATGCCGAGGTGGTCATTTCCGTGTCTAAGCCGACTCGCCATGCGGGGAAGACTTTCACAGTATGTTTTCGGGTGGCCGTGGAAGCGTTCCCGAGGTTGATCTCGACTTGTAGCAGGTGAGGAGCTTGGTCTCCTTTGCCGTTGCCCCTCGGCCTCGCGGCGCTGAGGGTATAAGCTTGACCGACGGCACGGGCCTTGCCACTGGGCCGGTACTTGGAAGTAGGGATGAGCTCGAGCTCGCTGGCCAGCCTCGCTTACCATGAGCAGGCAACATCGAGGGTGACCTTGGTGTGGCAGACCGATAACAAGGACGGATCTCGCTTCATCAGATACCTGGAATAGATGATATTGACGAAGTCGTCGCCATTCACTTGATCGAGGGATTCCTCGTCGCGTGAATCACGTGCTTCCAATTATCTGATAGCCGTCTCAGACCGACGTTGAGCTTCGACAATTTCCATGGTATTGGAACCTTGGTCGTAGGTGACCCGACGAAGGAGTTCCGTCCTCAAACCGAGCATGTGAATGCGCGAGGTCTCGCTTGCGGGTCTCGCGTCCTCGACTCCGGAGAGTCCAGATTCATCGTCATCTCGATCGCTTCAATCCAGGTGTAGGGACGTATTGCACAAAGGTTGCGTTGTCCACTGGAGCAGCTAGGAAAACATCTCGTACCCCTATGCCGAGCTGAAAGGCTAGAGGTAGGAATCCTCGTGAGGACCTTCCCATACGACTTCCATGGCATTCATCCCGAGAATGACGGTGCTTGTTGACCTTTATCACAAAGATCTCCCTCACTGGCGGGGCCAGAGAGTTTGTTTGAGAATGCCGACGAATCTCCGATTGGAGACCGGGGTTTATGTGCCCGTATCATGGCGATATTCGCCGTTTCCTTCCACCCGCTCCAAGTGTTGGAAACGACAGCTGAACTTGATGTATCTGGATCGCTTCTGTGGTCTCGCCCGCCGAGTACGTTTACATAGTTAGCATCTCCTGACTCGAGGGATTCTCGATGAGATTTGCCCCGTAGTCCTCGGTTGATTCGAAGGAGGTAACCCCGTGCTCCGAGTGCGACACGCTATGCTACCGTCTCGCTGCTTTCCTATGAGGAAACCGTCCTGATGACTTCGAGATCTCCCCGCCGGTTAATGAACTTGACGCACCGATGGAGAGTGGAAGCTACGGCTTTCATGTGGTGAGCCAAGGGCGTCCCAAAAGAGCCGTGAACTCGGATGGAATGTCCATCACGTGGAATTTTGCCGGCACCATTCGGGGTTTCGAACCAAAGTTCCAGAGTCACCGTCCCTGTGATGGGACGAGACGAGTTGTCGTAGCCTCGATAGTCCGAGTAGACGGTATCAAACGGCTTTCACGGATGCGGAGAGCTCGCATCATGCCGAGAGGGAGGACATTAACGGCTGACCCGTTATCTACCAATACTCCGGGAGTGATATGGTGTTGAGTTTGAGAGTGATGTACGTAGCTTCATTGTGCCCCGAGGCGTCTCTCGAAGTCTTCATCACGTAACGTGATCATGCCGCCATACAAAGTGCGGGAGTCGTAGATCTCGTCTCTATCCGTAGAAGGAGAGTCATCCACCCATCCGTTTCCGTCTTCCTCTTGCGAGGTAAAGCCTTTGCCGGAACCTCAGGAGTATGTTGAGGCCGCCCGCGGCGGTTGCCGCCTCGGTTAGCACATTGATCGAGTGCGATTGCTAAGCCGACCTTGATCTTCCTTTACCGGTCCGGCTCTAAGCCGGACAAGTTGAATCTGGCCGATCCCGCTGAGGGTTAGCTTCCGACCGCGCAAGACTATCAAGATCCGAGGTATTCCGGTGTTCCAGTGGTCTCGATTCGGTTTCACTGGCTTTTCGGCTTTCCCACCCCCGTTCGCTCTAGAGCCGCATGGCCCGGAGGCAAAGAGGACTCGGCCGGAGTACAAGACGTAGTAGTCGAACCTCCCTGAGGGTTCTCCAAGTGTACCTACACCGGTATCTCCGGCTTCGTATCTTTCTCTCGCTGTCGCTGAGAGGATTTCTTCTTCTCGTTTTCTGAGGATTGCTCCTACGCCGAGACTCGTACCTGTGCAAAGTGAGTGCCACAAACATCGTAGCCGATGTGAACATTAGGAGGAGGATCCAAACAAAGAGGCGGAGAAACCGGTTCAGAGCACACTTCTTGGGCACCCACTCAATGGAGTTCACGCCGTTATTATTCGGAAAGGGATTCCCGATCAGATTGGGCCCACGGGGCGCTCTAACTTGCCTTCTTCTATCAAGTTCGGATTTCGTATCGTAACCCCAAACAGCTGTCGCTGGTATGGCCGTGATATCGATGGAAGGCGCAAGATTTGCTCTTGTCCGCATTGGCTACGGAACTTTGGGTTTGTAATTGGCCACGGCTTAAGGAGACCCTCCTCGATTAGCCCTTCCAAAGATCTTGCTCAATGGCATGTCCAACTTGTCGAATGTACGACAGCCGCTTCGAGTAGAACCGTTGCTTTGCGGGACTGGGTTTCGTTACCCGACCGTTGTCCCCGATGGACGTAGCTGATGCACGTATCTTTCCTTTGCCGGGGCCTGCAGGATTGAATGCACTGTTGAGCAGCATCTCAGACGGCCGTGGCAAGAGCTAACTTTTCCTTGAGATCCTTCTCGAACCGTGAGCCTGCATTGACCATGGCCCGAGATCTCGGGAAGAAATTGTGATCGATGAGAGTTCCGATGGACGGTCTCAAGCAAGACTTGGAAGATCCGCATCTGCTCGTCTTTGGAGAGTGGCTCCATGATTTCTGAGAGTTTCCAGCCCATCTCTTGTAGAATTCCCCAACACTTTCATCCGCTTTCGCTCAAAGGGTGATTAAGTCCTCGCGACTTGTTTCCCACTCTAAGTTGGATCTGCACTGCCCAGAAGATGTTACCGATCTGTTCCTGTGTGTGGCGATCCGCAGCTTGACCTCGAAACCATCGTAACGCCGAGCTGAGCGTATGCCGGAAGTGGTCGGCCATTTGCCGGAGGGTTGCTCCTTTTGCTCTCATGCCGAGAACGTAAGTGTCGACGTGCGTTTGAGGACATTCGTTGCCCATCGAATCGGTCCATCTCCGGCATTCAACTTGGCAGGAGAGGCGTGACCATTCCCGGATCGGTGGATTTGAACGTTTCCTCGCTGGAAGCCGCTCACGGGCGGCTTTCTGTGTCTTTCATCCGCTTCGACCATCCAGCTAAGGTCAGTCCAGCCAAGGATCATGGAGGCTCTACCGGTGCTACCACGTGAGTGGTAGTGATTGAGGTGGAAGGCTTGGTATATGAGAATATACTGAGCCTTTTCTCGAACCGTATCGGGGTTTGTCCCCTGTTTGTGGATTCGTATAGGCACCCGGGACGAACCCTGGAGGGTAATCGAGGGATATCAAGTATCCTGAGATGGTCCAATGCGCTCGGTGATATTGGAGTGATGGGTGTAGCACTGGCCGACCAAAATTGACAGTGGTTGCCCCGAGAGGTGGCAACATACGGAGCCTAGGCCTACTGCTTCGTCGGAAGGCATCCCGTAAGTTGGCGGGGGAGGAACCCGATTGAAGGCTCGTGAACCGGCTTTTGGGAATCGTCATCCTCGACAAGTGACAAAAGTACCGTCTCGACTGGGGATAGCCGCTATACCACGCTCATTCGTAAGCCGTACCACGAAATTCCGCTCGATCTTCTTTCGCCTCTTGTGAACCTCACAAGCCCTGATGGCTTCTTCCAATGTCATATCTGGCACGGTGGCGGGGGTCCTTCCCCGTCACGATTTCTTGAGCTAGACATGTCGGAAATGGCCGAGGGAACCGAGGGAACCGAAGAACCGCTCGACGCCGCCGCTACGTGATCCCGGCAAGGCGCCGACCCGGAAATCTCGAACCACTTTCTCGCTCGCGCAGTGGAACGAAAGGAAGGGTTTAGGCTTCTGAAAAGGGTATTTGGCTCAAGGTTTTCGGGCTTGTGCAACGTGTGCTACCGATTAAAGTTTACTTAAAGCGCGTTTTCTCGTAGTCCTAATTGGTTGGAAAAGAGCGTGTCTTCTTTTTCGCAACTAATCCTAGAGCTCTAATCAGGGCCGGATCTCGTCACTACGCTTATAAGCCCCTCGTTTATCTAGATCATCTTTCTCAGACGCGACTATCCCGAGCGAGGTCTCGATAAGGCAAGCGAGTTCCACCGACAAAGGAAAAAGTGAACTTAAGGCTAGCCGATCACGCAAACTTTCGACGTGTGCGGCGTACGGGCCACGGCCGAGGTCAACGTCCTTAAGTTAAGGCGGAGTCGTGCCAAAATTTGGGCATGACCTCTCCCGACTCGCTTGTGCGAGAGACCTTTAGCTTTTAGCGTTGGCCAAGTTGTGGCCGGCACGGTACATACGGCGAGGTTTGGGTGACATGGTGTCACATTGAACCTTCGGTATATTTTTCTACAGAGCTCCGCGTCAAAGTCAAGGCCGAAAAGCTCAAGACTTCGGGTCGGGAACGACCTTCTAAGTCTAAAACTCGAGCTTGACTCGGAGCGGGCCCGGCGTGAAAACATACACTTAGGCTTTATGACACGAGCTAAGCCAAAACCAACCGGGTCTTGGACAAAGTGTGACACAAAGAGTGTACGGCTTACACCTGCTAGGATGGGATGTTTGGGACGACCCCGCGCGCCCGAAAGGCGCCCGTGCACCAATCTGAGTGCAACCGATAAGGCCATCCCGGTTAGGGGTCAGTGTGCGTGTGTACCGAGGCAGCAAGTGCACGTGAAGTGCGGTGTTCCGAGGCAAAGAAGTGCGCGTAGTGTGCGGTCACTAAAATTCTTTTTCTCGAGTAAAACAGAGATTTTTCGTAATGTGTCTTAAAGAATTTATGATGCACAGCTCAAAAGACAAAGCATGAAAATCAAACATGAATGGGGATGCACAAACATGGTAAGATTTTGAAAAGTTGACAATGTAATGCCTTTGAAAAACCGTTCGAGGTTTAAAGTAACACACACACGAAAACGAGGAAGGGTAAACGAAAGTTTGACTCCACGGAAGGCTTTTTAGAAAACATCGCGCTTTGAAAAAGTATCTTGTCCCCAAGCGGAGTCGCTAATCGAAATTACTCCGATCTTTTCAAGGCGCGGGGCGCGGAAAAGGCGGTTGTCTTTCGCGGGGTTGGTGTTCAGACCTCGCTCATGGGAAGGAGCAAATGAGGAGTCGCCACGCGGTTTTGTATTTTGAGCCCAAACGTTGAGAAACGGCTATTATGAAAATGGTGTCGTTTTTATTGGTAGCAAAAACTTAGAAAAGGCTTTGAAAACGGGATCATTTTTATTGGCAAAGAAAACGAGTAAAAGCTTTTTAGTACCGTAGATTGTTAGGTTCGGAGGTCGTTACGTTTCTGGTAGAGTATTACGAGATCGCCCGAAACGCCGCATGACGAGTCTTTCTACCTTTCTCGAAATCGTGTGTGTGTGTGTGTGTGTGTTTTGAAATGGGGGCTTGAATGACAAGCTTTAATCTTGGTTTGAGTGACAAACGTTGATTAGGTGACTTTGTTTGAAAAGACGAGCGTTTGAATGACAAACGCTCGGTTTTGAGTTTGAAATGAGCGTTTGCGTGGCAAACGTCGACTTTGAGTTGAAATGAGCGCTTGCGTGGCAAACGTCGACTTTGAGTTGAAATGAGCGCTTGCGTGGCAAACGTCGACTTTGAGTTCATTGTTAACCATTTTTACGAGAAAATGCGTATTAAATGATTTTAAGTGTCAAATGGCGGCTTTGAGCTCAAGATGAGCATTCGGAGGCCGAACGTCATTTCGCGTATTTGAAAGAGAGTTGGACGGACGAACTCCGGTTTTGAACCGGCATTACATTGTTAACGATTTTTACGGGAAAATGCGTATTAAATGATATGCGATCAACGAACTCCGGCTGCGACTGACTTTGAAAAGTAAATACTATCACAATCCAAACGGATCTGACTTCCAGTAAATGACAAGATTTAAAGCTTGTCAACGGAATCAAACGATCCGGAATCGTAATGATGTAAATGACGATCAACGAGGCCAAACGGCTCGGAATTGTAATGACGATCAACGAGGCCAAACGGCTCGGAATTGTAATGACGATCAACGAGGCCAAACGGCTCGGAATTGTAAATGACGATCAACGAGGCCAAACGGCTCTAATTGTAAATGACGTAAACGGAACGGGTCGGAACGCCGTTTTAACCCGTGATTACTTCTCTTACGGAAAGAGAAGAGGATCGAGGGGCTAAAACGTATCGGACCCCGTTAGAGCGGAGGCGTCTACATTCTTTGACAATGACGTTCGAAACAGCTTATAGCGATCGGCGCGTAAACCGAGACTGCGGAACGGAAGCATTCAGCAGAGTCAGGAGTTATACCTATGGCTGTGGTCGACCACTTTGGCTCCCAAGAGGTGTGTACGGGACACGGTGTTATTCGAAAGGTTGTTTCAAGGGTTGTAGGGTGCGTATTTGATCGAAATACGAAGGTTTCACGCGAATCGAGACAAAACGGGAGCTCCTGGGAGGGGTGGGAAACCAGTCTTGGACCGTGGGGTGTATGGTGATTTTTGTGTGAAAATCCTCTTTTCGCCTTTGATGTAAAGAAACTTCTATTTATAGGGTGAAAATTGCAGGAGATCCGGCACGGATCTTGACTGAATTTCGTGGGGTTTTGGAAATTTTGGAAATTGGGACTGGTCGGGCAATTTCGTGAAAATTGTACAAAGCTGGAGTCCGCTCTGACTTGGCTTGGCAAACCAGGGGTATTTTGGTCTTTTGGCCTTTGATTTGTGATTGACAAGTGACTAGAGGGAGGTGGCATGGCTGACACGTGCCCTCCGTGACTCACCAAAGTGAGGTGGAAGTTCGCCCCCATTCCTGGTCCCTAGCTTTTGTCCGTTTTTTAAAATAACAGTCCGGGAAATGTCCGAAACGCCCTGGAAAGTGCCGGAAAATGCTTTTCAGTGGAAAGCCATACTTTTACTTTGAGATGTCACGTTTAAGCAGTACGTGTTCGATTTGCGGATGCATGGGCAAGCTCCTTGACGCACTCTGTTATGGCGCACAAAGAACGGAGTTTTAACGAGTTCCTCGTTAACTCCGAGCGGCCAGCTTAACGACCTGTTAACTTTCGTCGATTGATTTGGACGATCCGCATTGGGTACTTGCTCAAGTCAGATCCCACTCGCTGGCAACGTGCAATGAGAAGGGTTCAAACCTAATACGTAAGCCTGTCGACCGCCCAACTTGTGACGTCGTGAAATGCTGCCGCGATCCTTCATTTTCCATCCCAAGGCACAAAATGCCTAGCATGCTGCAACTACATGTAATCAAAGCTGCCAGAATCCGCGACTTAGCAGCTCTGACACCGTACCAAATATCTTGAAGACCGCATTCCAAACTTCTACGACATAGCGCCGATCGTGGTTGGGCTCAACATATCAATGCTTAATGCTCGGCAAGTCAACTCCGCACCTACTATAGATATCACCCTGCACTCTCTCGCCCTCATACCTCCAAAGCTAAGGGCCACGATAATCGGTCAGAGAGTGCACCTGCTACGGTGATCGTATCGTCCTGGCAAAGGTGTGGCGGCATCTAATTTGCATCCACCAAGACTCAGGAAACTGGGATGGCTTGATTCTTCTTCGTGGTCCCATGGAACGGAGAGCAAAGGTTACTCGGATAAAGATTATCGAAACCTCATGATCAAAAACCTGCGCCAAAGGTATCCAAGTTGTTGATGGCACAACCGCAGCCTGTAAACGATTCGGCTCGACGCATCAATTGTAACCCGATTAAGATCAACGTGAGCTCTAAGCACTGATGCCTTCTAACTAATGATGCGATCATTCCCTGGCAAATAACAACTACGGAATTGTAAGACGATGTCAATCAACGAGGCCCGCATACTGGTAAACCGGCTGTGAGGTAAGATCACAAGGGTCTCCCGCACGCATGGCACATTACTTCTTCCATTTAAAGATATTATCTGTCCTCAAGGGCCATAGCAACGAGATGGCTGCAGAAGCCCGAGACTGTTACAAAAGGACGTCAATCTACGTAGCCCGTAAACCGAGAACTGACCAACGATTTAGAATGCCTAACCTTGAACCAGCGATGTAGCCAGACTTGCCTCAGAAGGTGTGTATACTGCAAATTTCTAAATGAGTTGTCATGTAGTTTCAAGAGTTGATGGAAACATTTGACCTGTTTATCATTTCTTCACCGCGAGTCGGCAAAGCCCGAAGAAAATGTGGTGAAAATTTAGAAATCATGCCGAGCACCTCATCCGCGGTGATATTTTTCAAAAGGCCTCAAATTAAGTTCCCCTTTGTATCATTTCTTCGATAAAAAGATGAACTCACATTTATAGGGCGAAAATACCTTGAAAGGTTTGTAACAAGGAGTTTAATCTCGAGAAAATCATGGTTTAGCCTCAATTTTTTCGCTGGGATTACTAATTTCAAATCTCGTCATTTCATCTCCAAAAATCTGTCTTTCCTGATTCAAACTTGACATGTGTGGAGACCGATGATTCAGCCGGGATTCTTTCTTCAACTTTTGTAATAATATTGGCCGCAAGTACTTTCTAAACCTCTCATACTTTGCCAGTGAGCCATACTTTTTACGAGCTTCGGGGCACGCAGAATAACCCGCCATTAATCCAAACAATCTGTGAAGTTCATTTGTTGGATGAAACCCGATGGCACAAGTCTTCTTGTTCTACATTATAGCCGAAAATAGGAGCTACGATTTTTGTCATAAACACTTGTTTCAAGAGCCTTTCATCCCACTTATGTGCTCTCAAAAGCGTCAAACCTAACATCGCGAGCCTCTTAAAAGTCCTAATGTGTTCCACATCAAACGCCCCGTGACGCAACATTTCGACTAAACAAGATCTGCCCCCACTAAAAATGCCATCTCAGCTAAATAATTCTTTCAACAACCATCATGCTGAGTCCCATTCCACTTCATCGCCTAAACGGCCTAATAAGGTATTCGAGGAAGAAGGTCTCTGATGCTGTTTCATCATCGAGTTCCACGACTGACATTTCCGACGCGATGTCCATGGGCAGCCACTTTTTTTGGACTCCTAGAAAGGGATCCTTGTCGTATGATTCCCTACACGAGTGGGGCTCCTCCTCGAGATCACCATTCAAACACGCTTGATTCTTTGGCTAACGAAATTAATTGAGTTTTATTACGATGAAGTTGATCCAATTCTGCCGAACTATTTCGTACACTTGGATTTTGAAAACTTTCTGTTTACACCACAAAATCCGAGACTGTTGTTCAATGGCTTGAAAGCAAAAGGTTTGAGGTCATATGTTTCCCACTGATTTGGTCCCGGGACCGCAAGTGCGAATCTTCTTCAAATTTATTAACCAAAGCCCATCCGCCTATCATGATTTTACTGCCTCAATGATGGCAAACAGGAAAAGATTGCACGACTTCGATAAGTGAACTATTCATCTGGATGTGGCTATCATAATGTGAGGAAGTAAGCTCAACCGACTCAATCTTCTCGTACAGACCAAACGAATTAAGCCATTGAATAGGGCCTTTCGGGTTTCCGACATCTTAAAATGAGAAAACGGACTGTGACCAGCAAATCTCATGAAGCAACACCCACCCTCTCGATGCATTTGTGATACCAGCCCGCCGTCATCCGAGAGCAACGCGATTAGGGGAAGCGCGAATTCGACAAGTAGTCAAGGATTAGCTGGTGATTATATGACCTCAACTCGATTTCAGCGCCATCCTTGATTTGGATCCTCGTCATTTGCAACGAATTAGTGGATACAGGAGCAATCGGGCCAAGACTGGTAAGTACCCAAAGAGCCTGATTTTTGTGACCGCTTGGGTCTTGAAAGTGATGTCCGTCTAAAAAGAAGTGAAAACAATTTTCAGGAAAGAAGGCCATGATCCTTTAAGACACTTAGGTCCTGGAGATCCCGACAAACATGTAGTTCTGGCACTGGGTATTGACGACGTCGGTGATCACCCAACACGCGCCGAACGAGGACGCAGTTGGCACAACATCCAAATAAATCCAAAGTTATTGACGTAAACAGGACGGTATTATTAATGTAGGGAAACGAGGGAATACGCTAACTCGCCGACGAATTTGTGTTTGTATCTCGGAGGCCATAGTATCGAATGGCCGAAATGAGATCGAAAAAGGTGACAAAAGGGAGATCGGTCGTTCGCATCCGTTTCGGTACTATCTTTCGCAAAAATGAGACCTACCAGTTTTCTATGGCTTCGTGACGGAAGGATCTTAAAGACATGATGCATTTGACAACATGGGCTGAGTCATGCCGATCGTGATTTCGCACAGAAGGGGGCAATGGGTCAAGCATGCACATGTTTCTAAAATCGATTAATTCCTAATGATTACGACAAATACGTAAAAATATTCCGATCCAGTACCGTTGGGCCCTTCAGATCCCTCCTAATGGGGCTCAAACAAACTTTTCCAAGCTATCCGTGGCGCCTCAATCCCAAATATGGTAATCAACAAGCTGAATTGCACGAATTACTTTGTAAACAGAGCCAATTATGATTGGGATTAAATTGATAGCTAGGAATTCCTAAATTTTAGGCGTCAGCCACTGCAAATTTCTCTGAAAATTAGTGATTGTAAACCGAGAGAGGAATTGCACTAACGGTCAAGAACTCGAGGCTTTGGATGCTGCGAATCTCATGTGGTGACAAAGTCGATAAGTTCGGGCATCTTGCACACTTCTCGCGACCGATAGCGATGCAAAGGTCCAATGCCTTCGTGCCGTTGGGGGTTTTGCTAGGGCGATTGGTCGAATGTAGGACAAGGTAACAAATTAACTCGGAGTTTCGTTACGCGCAGCCCAAGATTGTAAATCGAAAGAAGGTACGCGTGAAAGACTTGAAATGAGGGGTGGACCGCGGAACTATGCGCGGGGACGCAGCTTGAAATCGTCAAAGCGTGAAAGTGGCAGCGAGGACTCCACTTGAATCGTCTTCAAGTCGTTAGGACCACGGAGAATTTGAATCGTCAAGCCATCGAGGGAGGAATGGCTGCGTAAACGGTGCTTCATTAAGTAGGTCCAGATGTTCCGTGCTTTTAGAAAAGGTCTCAAAGATGACCATCCTGCTGGATCCGTTCAAGAGGTCGCATCTTGTGACAGAATTGTTTCCACTGCCAAAGGTAGGCTACATTGAGATTCGCGGTGAAAGTGCCGGTGAGCATCTGCAGGGAGGTCGTCTTACCAATGACCCGTGTGGGCCGATATATTGAAATGATTTCATCTATGACTTTCAAAGGAGACATATTTAGGTCAACAAGGTCAAGTTGACTAGCAGAATTTTAACGTTCGAGAGGCATTTCGAAATTACTAAAAGCGAGTTTGCTTTCGTGGCGAGGTCCATGGCTTAGATCTAAATCAAGATTGACCATCTTCTACGGCATGGGGTTGTTGTAAAGTACCCAACCGATCGTCCCAAAATCCGTTTCGGGAGTTAACCAAATCCGTTAATCGGCCCGGCCCAGGTTAACCTAACTCGCAAACTCCCTGCCAGCTGCGCTAACGAGACGCCCCTGGATCGCCTGCGGTGCATCCCGACGCGAACTGCATTTAGCACGTGACATCTCACGTAAAAAGTATGGCTTTCCCGAAAAACGCATTTTCCTAAGGCACTTTCCGGGCGTTTCTGGACATTTCCTGACCGTTATTTTAAAAACGGACAAAACCGGGACCGGGAACGAACTCCCACACTTCGTGAGTCAGGGAGACACGTGTCCCGCATGCCACCTCCCTCTAGTCACTTCAAGTCAATCACAAATCAAGGCCAAAAGACCAAAATACCCCCGGTTGTTTTTCAGCAAGTCCTACGGGATTCACCGTGCAATTTTCCCGAAATTGCCAACAAGTCCTCCAAATTTCCAAAATTCCCAAAACCCCGAAATTCGGGCCCAAGTCCGTCCGTACTTCTACCGCAATTTTCACCCTATAAATAGAAGTTGTCACAAAGGCAAAAGGAGGAATTTGAAAATTTTTTTACACCAAAAATCATACCCCACGGTCCAAACCGGTTTCCACCCTCCCCGAGCTCCCGTTTTGTCCTCGATTCGCGTGAAACCTTCGTAGATTTCGATCAAATACGCACCCTACAACTTCGAAACAACCTTTCGAATAACTTTCCGTGTCCCGTGCACACCTCCCGAGCCAAAGGAGTCGACTCCTAGCCATAGGTATAACTCCCTCTCTAAATCTTCCGTTCCGCTCTCTGCCACGCGCCGGCCGCTATAACCTCGTTTCGAACGTCATTGTCAAAATGTAGACGCTCCGTCTAACGGGGTCCGATACGTTTTAGCCCTCGATCCTCTTCTCTTCCGTAAGAGAAGTAATCACGTTTACTTTTGGTTAAAACGGCGTTCCGAATCCCCGCCCGCCGTTTACTTTTACGTCATTTACAATCTCCGAGCCGTTTGGCTCGCTGATCGTCATTTTACAATTCCCGAGCCGTTGCCTCGCTGATCGTCATTTACAATTCCGAGCCGTTTGGCCTCGTTGATCGTCATTTACGAATTCCGATCGTTTGATTCCGTTGACACCGCTTTTTAAATACCGTCATTTACAAAGTCCGATCCGTTTGGATTGTGATAGTCATTACTTTTCAAAAGTCCGAGTCGCAACCCGATTCGTTGATCGCATATCATTTAATACGCATTTTTCCCGTGAAAAATCGTTAACAATGTAATGCCGCTTAAAACCGGAGTTCGTCCGTCGAACTCTCTTTTCAAAACGTCGACTAAATGACGTTCGCAACTCCGAATGCTCATCTTCAAACTCAAAGCCGCCATTTTTCCCGTAAAATCATTTAATACGCATTTTTCTCAAAACCGAGTTCGTCCAATGACTCTTTCAAAAACGCGCGACGTTTGCCTCCGAAACGCTCATCTTCAAAACTCAAAGACCGCTTTGCCACGCAAACGCTCATTTCAACTCAAAATCGACGTTTGCCACGCAAACGCTCATTTCAACTTCAAAGTCGACGTTTTTGCCACGCAAACGCTCATTTCAACTCAAAGTCGATGCTTGCTACGCAAACGCTCATTTCGAACTCAAACTGACAAGCCATGTCATTCAAACGCCTGTCTTTCGTGTTACGAATCAACGTTTGACATTCAAACCAAGATTAAAGCTCTTGTCATTCAAGCCCCTATTTCAAAAGACACACACACACACACACACACGATTTTCGAGAAAGGTAGAAAGCATCATTATGCGATGCGTTTCGGGCGATCTTGGCCATACTCTACCCGAAACGTAATTCCCGACTCCTCCGAACCTAACAATCTCTCGGTACTAAAAAGCTTTACTCAAGCTACGTCAACAAAAATGATCCCCGTTTTCACAAAGCCTTTTCCTAAGTTTTTGCTACCAATAAAAATTTACACTATTTTCGCAATAGCCGCTTTCTCAACGCTTCTGGGCTCAAAATACAAAACTGCGCTGGCGACTCCTCATTCCGCTCCTTCCCGTGAAGCGAGGTCTCGACACTCCAACCCTCAAGGAAGACAACCGCTTCTTTTCCACATGCTTCGCGCACTGGAAAAGATCGGGTAATTTCACCATGCATCTACTGGGAAAAGATACTTTTCAAAACTACCTGCTGTTTTCTAAAAAGCCTTCCGTGGGTCAAACTTTCGCTTTACCCTTCCTCGCTTTCAGACAGAAGCATTTCTCTTAAACCTCGAATCTGCTTTTTTCAAAAGGCATTACATTGTCAATCTCTTTTCAAAAATCTTACTATGTTTGTGCATTCCTATTCATGTTTGATTTTCATGTCAGTTTTTTGAATCATGCATCATAAATTCTTTAAGACACATTCTGAAAAAATTGCTTTTACTTCCGTAAAAGAATTTTGTTGATCGCACACTACGCGCACTTGTCGCCCTAACACCGCACTTCACGTGCACTTGCCGCTCGATACACATCGCACACTACAACCCCTAACCCGGGATGGCCTTATCCGCTGCACTCCGATTGGTCTCGGCTCGTATGCCTTCTTTCGGCGCACTGGTCGTCCCAAATATCCTATCCTAGCCTGTAGAAGCTTAAGGTGACTCATTGCAGGTCACACACTTTGTTTAATCCTGTTGGTTTTTGGCTTAGCTTCGTGTCATAAAGCCTAAGTGTATGTTTTTCTTACTGGCTCCCGCTCCGAGTCAAGCTTCCGAGAGTTTTAGACTGAAAGGTCGTTCTCGACTAAGTCCCGAGCTTTTCAGCCTTGACTTCGGGATGCGAAGCTCACCGAAAAATATACTCCGAAGGTTCAATCAGACAACGCAAACATCAAACCTCACCGTATGCACCGTGGCTACCCACAACTTGGCCAACTCTCTAAAAGCTAGTTGTCTCGCATGTGTCGAAGCCTAGAGAGGTCATGCCCAAATTTCGGCACGACTCCCGCCTTAATCCTAAGTGACGCGACTCCGACTGTGGCCCGTACGCCGGCATACGGCCGAAAGTTTGCGTGATCACCTAGCCTTAAGTTCACTTTTTCCTTTGTCGGTGGAACTGCCTTGCCTTATCTTACCTCGCTCTCGTGGATAGTCCGTCCCGAGAAAGATGATCTATAATGGAAACGTAGGGGCTTATAAGGAATACGTAGATCCACCGACAGAGCTCTACGGATTAGCTGGGCAAAAGAAGACACACTCTTTTCCAACCAATTAGGACTCCGAGAAAACACGCTTTAAGTAAACTTTAATCGGTAATCGCATATCGTACAAGCCCAAAACCTTGAGCTAAATACTCCTTTTCCGGGGCTTCCAACCCTTCCTTTCGCTCCTCAGAAGGAAAGTGTAAAGTGGTTCAGATTTTCGCCGCCGCCCTTGCCAGATCACAAAGAATTGGCAAACATGACAGCTTCGGTTCCCGCCTCCTCACCAATGTAATTTCCGACATGTCTAGCTCATCGAGAAATCGTGACGGGAAGGACTCCGCCACCGGTAATGACATATTTATATCGGGAAGAAGCCATCCTGCTTGTGAGGTTCACAAGAGTGCGCAAAGAAGATCGCCAGAATTTCGTGGTAGGCAGCCAGCCTTTCCGAATGAGCGTGGTATAGCAAAATGCCTATCCCCAAGCCAGACGATACTTTTGTCCTGGGTCGAGGATGACGCATTCCCCAAAACCACTTCACCAAACCTTCAATCAGTTCCTCCCGCCAACTTACTGGATGCCTTCCAACCAAGGAAATAAATTGAATGAGGCTGAGACCATGTTGCCACCTCTCGTGAGCAACCTCGTCAATTTTGGTCACCTCATACTACACCCATCACTCAATATCATCAGCCACACCGCCGACCATCTCAGATGCCAATATCCTCAATACCCTCCCCGTGTTCGTCCTGGCCGTCAGCTTATACACGAATCTCTAAAACACCGGGGACAAACTCCCCGACACGGGCTTCGTAAAAGGCTCCCGTATATTCTCATATACCAAGCCTTCCACCTCCAATCACTACCGGCCACGTGGTAGCACCCGGCGCCGAGCCTCACAAACCCACCACCTGACCCAACCTGTAGCCTCGGATGTGTCATGCAGCGATTAAAGACCCGAAAGCCACCAATGCAGCAGCCTCTAAAGCAGGAAACGCTCAAATCCACAGATCTGGGAATGGTCAGCGCCTCTCCCCGCCAAGTTCTGTAATGCCGGAGATGGACCGATTCGATGGAACCGAATGTCCTTCAAACGCACGTCGACACTTACGCTCTCTGCATGATGGCAGCAAAAGGAGCAACCTCTCCAAAGAAATGGCCGCACCACTCTCCAAAGCATACGCTCAAAAGCTCAAATAGTTACGATGGTTTCGAGGCTGAAGCTCATGCGGATCGCTACACACCTGGGAATGCAGACGCAACATCTTCCCTGGAACGGTACAGACATTCAACTTAGAGCTGGGAAAGAAGTCGCGAGGACTTAACTCTACCACCGAGCAGAAGTTTTATGAAGAGCTGTCATGGGGAATTTCTACAAGAGATGGAGTTGGAAACTCTCCTAAAATCAAGTGGAGCCATACTCTCCAAAGATTTCGAATGGGATGCGGATCTTCAAGTGCTTGCTTGAGACCGTCCCATCGTAACTCTCATCGGGCCACAATTTCTTCCTGCATCTCCGCGGCGGCCACGTTGGCCACGCCGGCCTGCGCCCGAGAAGGATTCTCAAGGGAAAAAGTTGGCTACCGCACAATGTACAAATGTACGTATACTGCCAACAATGATTCAACCTCCCGCACCGGCCCCGGCAAAGGGGAAAGATACGTCTGTCAACTACGCTCCATCAGTGGGACAACAATGTTAATTAAAACTCCAATCCTGCACAAAGCAAACAGCTTCTACTCGTATGTGCCGCCGTTTGACACTTCCCCGACTAAGTTGGACATGCCATCGAGCAAGATGTCGGAAGCGGCTAATCAAGGAGGGTCTCCTTAAGCCTGTGGCCACCATGTACAAACCCAAAGTTCTCTAGCCAAATGCGGACAAGAGCAACATACTGCGCCTTCCATCAAAAGATTACGGCCTATACCACTCGAAGCAATCAAGTTTTGGGGTTACGATACGAAATCCGTAACTTGACAGTGAAGAAGGCAAGTTGCAGCGCCCCGCGGGCCCAATACCGTCGGGAATCCTTTTCCGAACAATAACTGGGTCAATGCATATGAACTCCATTGGAGCGTGGTGCCCAAGAAGCGTGCAAGGTAATCCGCTCTCGCCTCTTTCAACCTGATCCTCCTCTAATGTCCACATCAACTACGATGCTTGTGGATCGCTCCGCCTCGCCCGGAGTACGAGTCTCGAGAAACTGTGCCCCGGAGCAATCCTCCGAGAAAACAAGAAGAAATCCTCTCCACAAAGAATCGAGAGAAAGATACAATGAAGCTTCAGAGATACCAAAGCAGTAGGTAACACTGGGAGAACCCTCCGGAGGTTCGACTACTATCGCACCGTATCTCACCACCCTTCATTTGCTCTCAGTGCCATGCAAATCTTCTAGAAAGTGTATAGGTGGGAAAGCCGAAAAGCCCAAATTGAAACCGTAGACCGCAGACCCTTGGAACACCTGGAATACCTCTAGCATCTTCGATAGTCTTATCAGGCCAAATGGCCTTTCCAATTCCCTCCGCGGATCACCCAAGATTCAATCTTGTCCAGCCTTTCCGAGCCCGGCACCGCAAAGCTGAAGATCAAGGCCGCCTTGGCAATCGCACTCGATCAATGTGGCTAACTAAGGGCGGCAACCGCCACAAAGTGTACTGCCTCAATATACTCCCCGAGGTTCCAAAGAAAGGCTTTGTACTCGCAAGAGGGAAGACAGGAAACTGATGGCCGGATGACTCTCCTTCTGATCTGACAGCAGACGTAGATCTACGATTCATTTACTTCCCCGCCAGATTATGGCAGCATGATCACATCTCTCGTGATGAAGACTTACCGAGAGACGCCTGGGGCACAACGAAGCCTTCCGTACATCACTCCTCTCAAACTCAACACCATATCACTCCCTTTGGAGACTGGGTAGATAACGGGTCAGCCGTTAATGTCCTCTCCTCTCAAAGAGGATGCGAGCTCTCCGCATCCACGCAAAGCCATTTGATACCGTCTACCGGACTATCAAGGCTTATTTACAACTCTGCCTCCCGCCCCATCCCGGGGACAAAGTGACTCGGGAACTTCGGGTTCGAAACTCCAAATGGTGCCAAAGAAATTTGGCGTGATGGGACATCTCCATCCGAGTTCACAGCTTCAGGGACGCCTCGTTACACCACATGAAAGCCATAGCCTTTCCACTTCCATCAGCATGCTGTCCAAGTGCTCATCAACCGACAGGAGATTCGAGGTCATCCGACAGCTTCTCCATAGGAAACGGGGCTTAGACAAGAGCCAAACGTGTCTCCGCACTCGTGCACCACGGTTACCTCCTTCGAATCAACCAAGGGACTACCGGGCAAATCTCTATCGAATCCTCGTAGTCCTGGAGATGCTAACTATGTAAACGTATCTTCCCGAGCAAAGTGCACTACAAGCACCGATACATCAAGTTCAACCGTCGTTTCCAACACTTTGGAGTGCAACATTGGAAGGAAACGCCGAATATCGCCATGATACGTGCACATAAAACCTCCGCCTCCAATCCGAGATTCACTGCAAGATTTTTCAAACTTCATTCTCTCGCTCCCCGGCCAAAGCAGGAGATCTTTGTGATAAAATCGACAAGCTATCGGCCATACTTCATTTCGCATCAGACACTGGAAGTCGTACTGGAAGGTCTTCTACGGTGGGATTTCTGCACCTTTTCTCCGTATTACGCATGGGTACGAAGATTTTCTTAGTCAAGCCCAAAGCAACGCAACCCGACGCAATACGTCCCTTGCCACCTGGATTGAGCGACCGAAGGAGCGATTTATGAATCTGGACTCTCCGGAGTCGAGGGACGCGTGTACCCAAGCAAGCGCACACTCCGCGATTCACATGCTCGCTTTGAGGACTCTAACTCCTTCCTCCATCAGTCAAAGCCACTTACGACCAAGGTTCCCAATACCATGGAAATTGTCAAGCTCAACGTCCAGCATGCATAGCAAACTATCCGACAATTGGAAGCACGTGGATTCACGCAACGAGGAATCCTCTCCGATCAAGTGAATGACGACGACTTTGTCAATATCATCTATTCCAGTATCCTATTGAGCCAAGGACCCCGCTTCTTGTTATCGATTTCCGCAACACTCAAGTGTCACCTCGATGACCGATTTGCTCGCTCGCGGTAACGAGGCACCGGCCAAGCTGAGCCGTAGCTCATCACTACTTCCGAGTACCAAAAATTAGCCTAAAGGCAACCGGCCCACAGTGCCGTCACCTCAAGCTTATACCTCAAGCGCCGCCAAGGCGGCGGCACACAGTAAAGGAGACCAAGCTCCTCACCCCGCTACAAGTCGATCAACTCGGGAACGCCTCCTAGCAGCCCACCCCGAAACATCTCGTGGAAAGTCTTCCCGCAAGGCGCAGCCGCCTTCCGACACAGAAATGACCACCTCAAAGCATCAACATGCTGCTTCGCTTCCGATTCTCGCTCCCAGCCGTCACTCGCCTGGATTCAGACATCCTCGCGCCGATCGCTTAGCTCGAGCTAGACTCGGCGATCGTAGCGAGATCACGAGACCGTCAACATTGCAGACATCCACACTCCCTGGGGTCAACAATTGCGTATATGGGCAAACTTCTTGGTAATCGAGATTAAGGAAGGCCGCATGGAATGTCCTGGCCTACTTCCTTCGTCATCCAGTAATCCAAGTGTTCCGCCTATTCGGCGATTTGAATGTAATCACCAAGTTACTCGACACTAGCCGAGGAGGCGTCTTCCCTACGGAGAAGCGCCTAGGTCTCGCAAGGAAAGCTCTCATGGAGCTAGCAGCTCGAGAAAGTAAATCTTTGGAATAGTGGCTTCGAAAGACCTACGGGGTTAGTACCTTAAAGATGTAACGAGCGGCTTCGGACGAGAAAGCTAGAGGCCACTCTAGACCCGGTTCGACCTTAAGAGTTTTGCTCATGGCAACTTCCGGACTACGCGTCTGTTCTCATCCAACCCTGCACTCGGGCTAAGGGTGGTCAGCAGAGTCCCAATGACCTAGGAGATGGGCGGCAGCCCGTAGCGAATCCCGGCGCTTACCTTCCCGAGGAAAGCGGGTTCTCTCGTGAAAGCGGCGACGAAGACGATGAAACCATTCTCTTCCAAGCCGGGCATGAAGTCAACAAAACCCGGACTCCCAAGGGTCACAGGAGGATGGGAGCAGATCATTTTCCTTTCTCGAAGTTGAAAGACGGCTCAGAGGAGGAAGGTCTTATTTAAAAACGGGGAGGATGGAAATCGTCTCGAGCAACTACTCAGTGGAAATTCCACGATCTGGCACTGCAGTTCTGTAAGCGATCAAGCTGGGACGGCAACCGGTCACATGGGCAGATGTTCGGGAAGCCGTGTACTCAACAGCAGGCATGCCCGCCCCGCTCGAGATAAAAGCGAGAGGAAAACTCTCTCCGATGGAGGTTTACCTAGACCGCACGCGCGCAGTTCAAAGCAGCACCGGCTATTCTCACATGGGAAAGAAACGGGCATTAGCTCTCGACGCAGGAGGCTTCGGCGCAAGAAAGTTGATGCGGGGCCGAGAGTGGAGGAAAACTAGCAAACCATGAGTATCGCCGAGACTAACCGGCCTCCCGGGAGAATGCCACGAGTATGCTCAAGGCGAAGGAAAGGAACGCGATATACCGTGAAGAGATCAAGGAGACCTTCGTTCGCTTAAGCCGAGAACTCTCCAACACTCCCCGGAGAGATTGCAACGCACGCTGGAGTTGATTCGAGTGCAGCACCGCGTACCGCGACATTCGAACAAGCTACGTCCAAAGCGCCCAGGCTACCTCCCCGCAGAGGCATCGAACGGTATCCTGGGGCGGAATGCATCAGAGAGTTTGCCGAAGCTCCCGGGAAATTCATCCACAATCAATGAGTTGAGGGAAGACGCATGGCCCTATGCTACGAGGAGTCCTCCTCTAACTATAATCAACTTCGAGCAACTGCTTGTTGAAAGGACCAAACACGATGTCGGTGTTCTAACCCGATCGGGTCAAATCCATTGGCCATTACCACCTAAGGCCTGGGCGGCAGCCGACGGAGCAGTAAGTACAATCCGGCCCGGCCCGAAGAGCACAAATTCCTTGAAAGAGGACCCGATCCTCACTCATCTCAATTGGCGTACTCAGCGAGGCCATTTCCCTTTCGTCCTCTGCTTTCACCTCCTCTTATCCTCACGAAGCTCAAGCTAGAGGAAAGCTCAGTGTCTATACTACGGTCCCCGTGGACGCAACCCCGCATGAAAGTCATTCGAATGACTCCAAACATCCCACTATGGCAACATTATCACCTCTGGCACGAGATTTGGACCTTCCAAAATTGGGACGCGATCACAACTAGATGCCGCTCTACATCATGAAGCTTCCAATGACGAGCGTCGCCTTCCCGCGTGTTGATAGACTGGAGATTCGAAATGAATAGTCTTCGCCCGCCAAGATGATGGACCCGCTTGACATCAAAGCCCACAGAATCTTAAGCCTTCGCCCACACTGCCAAGGCCTATGCACTCTACTTCATTACGAGCTTCCTGGGGTTGCTACTCTAAATATCCGGGTTTGGCAAGCTGTGCGATCCCCACCGAATTCCACAGTGGGCTTGACATTCCAATCACTTTCACAAAGCCCATCCTGGGGCGTCCCCTGTGGCTGCACATCAAATCCAATGGCGTGGCATCCACCCCTTCACCAGTGCCTCAAGTTCCCATGCAGAAGGCAAACGAGCTAACCACAGTCTACGGCCCGACAGTGTCACCACCGAGGGGACCAAAGCACCAACGACATCTCCAAGTATTGGAAATCCAAGCATAATGACGACATGCCATTAACTGGATTCACTCGAGCAGAGGCCTCCAAGATCCAAAATATGCAACGTGGACCTTCCACTGTCTCACGATCAGATTCCTCCCGCCATGGCGAGAGATGATGAAACTCATCGCGAACTTCAATCCCAGGACTGGGGCTCGGCAAAGAGGCCGCAAGGCCAACACCAGACTGCCGTCATTGAGGTCAAGCGACCACACCACGGTCCAGGGGGCTTCAAGCTACGCCAAAGCCAACACCGGCAATGATATCAAGGAAGACAAAAGGCTCAAGCCCGCACCAAGGCAAAGCAGCTTCGCAAGAAAGGGGAACCTCCGACGGCAGACACCCGAACCTCCGAGGCCTATACAGGCTTTCGAATTCTCCGCTCATTCACTTCACCAAGGGCAACCGACAGCGGTAACCTGCCAGGGGACCAACAAGGGAACCGATGCAGGTAACCGAGGGGACCGACAAGCCGGAACTCGATGCACAGCGAATGTAACCTGAGGGGACCGACAAACCTGAACCGAGGGCCCGAAGCGGTGAAGGAACCTGATGAAGATGAGAAAAGAAGCAGTGGATAGTCAAGCACTCAAGACTACAGGAAAGAATGGAACAGCTAGCCACGGGACCCTCAAGAGTTTGAGAGAGACTGTGAAAGCTAATCCGATAAGTGGGGAGCTCGTTCCTCGACATCACGGCCTCTATGGACCAACGCCACCACACGAGTCCAAAGATGCAAGTACACATTCAAGGGGAATCCTGCATCTTGGAGGAGCAACTCAAGGTATCTCCATGTAGGAAACAAGTTGTTCGGATCACCGCCGCAAGTGCCACATTCGAGACAAGAAGTCCAAAGCGAGGAAGGAACCGTAATTCATAGCGCAAAGACGCTCCTCAACTGGACCGGCTCTCACAGAGTCTATTCAAGAAGTCATGGAGTTGCCAAACTTGATCGATCTAAGGCTCACGAACAGCAGCAAAGATTGAATCGCCATGATAGGGACGGCCCGAGTTTTCAAGCCTCTCGATCCCCGCACCCTATCAAGCATCAAGCATCCAAAGCAATGCCACTCAAAGAATTGGGTAACTTTCACTCCGGACTCAAGGGCAAGCTGTGGGCAATAATCGGCAGAGGAAAAGACAAGCCGGGCCCGCACCCACATCTCCCTAAACCCTGGTCTCGGAAACCCTTTCTGAGTCGGTCCCTTGTCGTGAGAGTCCAGCCTCTTCCGAGTCATCCAACGGCCTTACGCCGGAGGACTATAATGTTTGTACGACCAATCATGTATTCCTCGTTCTTGTTTAATGAAAAGTCCGACCTTCTGAGTATCCTCTCATTGCCACTTTAACAACCGATAAGTTAACAAACAACTTAAAAGACGTTAATAATTCAATTGATAAAGAAGCCGAGACACATTAAACGAACAATACATTAAAGAAGTTCTCGAGCGTGTAGTCGACCAAGAGGACAACCGGGCCCAAGCTCGCTCGAAGAGGTTATGACCAAAGTGAACCTGGGGTCGCCTGCAAGAGCCTAAAGAGACACAAGTGGCGCAATTTCGCCGGCGTAAAAAGAAGCCACGATAAGCCTCCTCCGGGAGTATGTTGACGATGTTCGCCCGGTCATATCGGGACATCCCAGACTCGATCCCTCAATCGTGGAGCACAATTCCCCTGGATCCCGAATCCAAGCCTGTCGAATGTAAGCCGCGCAAGATCAAGCCAGAGTGGTCCTTGCAAGTTAAAGAAGAAATTGAGAAAATGCTCCGAGTTGGTTTCATCAGAGTGATTGAGTACCCGACTTGGCTCTCCAACATCGTGACGGTCACCAAGGCCAACGGAAAGGTCGATGTCCGCGTAGATTTAGGGATCTCAACAAGGCCAGCCCTAAAGATGATTTCCCACGCCTAACATCGACATGCCGGTCGACACTCACGGCAAATTTCCTCGAAGTAAAGTCCTTCCGTGGACGGGTTCGCTGGATACAACCGCATCAAGATGTCCGAGGAGGATCGTGCCAAGATCGCCTTCACTACTCAATGGGGACATAATGTTACACGGTCATGCCGTCGGTCTGGCGAACGCTGGGCTACTTACTGGGGCTGGCCGCAATGGCTCTCTTCCATGACATGATTCACAAAGAAATCGAAGTATATGTCGACGACATGATCATCCACTCCAAGGGATCGACATGCAAAGACATGACAGATCCGAGGAAGTTCTTCAATGTACTCGTAAAGCACTCCATGAGGCTAAACCCATAGCAAAGTGCACCTTCGGCGCCAAGCGCGGCAAGGTATTGGGGTACATGGTTACGTAAAGAGGTATCGAAGCGATCCCGTGAAAAATCAAGGCCATCATCGACATGAAGCCGCCTCAAACCCCGACGAAGTAAAAAGCTTCATGGGAAGACTTCGCACATCGGTCGCTTCATCAACCGCTTGACATCTTCTCCGCGAGCCCAATGTTCAAACCGATGAAAAAGAATGCCGACATCAAATGGGACTCCGAGTGCCAAACTTGACTTTCGAAAAGATCAAGACCTACTTGGTTAATCCCCCAACCGTGCCCGCCACATGAAGACAAGCCACTACTCACGTATTCGACATATGCAATGCGAACACGTCAATCGAGCAATGTCGGCACAAGAACAGAAAGATTCCAAGATTGAGCATGCAATCTACTTCGTAAGCCGAAGCTTCAAGGAAGTGAACTCGGCTACTCAAAGCATCGTAGAAAACTTGTACCGCCTTGGTATGGGTAGTAGGGAAACCGAAACATTACATGCGGTCGCATTCGGTACTCCCTGGTCTCCAAAGTGGACCCCGTCCGATATCTCTTTGACAAGCCATCCCCGTCAATGCGGCTAGCCAAGTGGTCATTCTTCCCGGGTGAGTTCGACATCAAGTACATGGTCGAAAATCAACAAAGGGCGAGTAATGGCGCATCGCCTTGCCGACTTCCCGAGCAATGAACCTAAGGGTCCCGATCCGCAATTTCCTGGACGACGGAATCTTTTCACTTGACGGCGCAAACCGCCGGCAACTCTTCTTCGATGGGGCAGCCAACAAGAAGGGGAATGGTATTAGGAATGCTCCTTGTCGATCCTAAGGACGAGCATACTCCCATAGCCATCAAGTCAATTTTGAAGCAACCAACAATGCAAGAATCTGGCTTGTGCAGGCAAAGAAGTTTGGAAGCCGCCTCGAGCGCAACATCTTGAGAGCCGGATGTATATGGAGACTCGGCATTGATCATCAATCAAGTATCCAACAAATGGAAGACGGTAGATTCCGACGCCTTCGAAGTACCACGCGTACATGGGAGGAACTTCATTGCTCGGTTCAAGGACATCTCTTTTCACTATTTGCCAAGAGACAGAAACCGCCGCAGACGCCCGGCAATCCTCGCCTCTCTTGTCGAAATTCCCGAAGGGAAAGCAAAGAAAACCCCTCAAAATGGCGAGACGGGAAACACCCGCCTATTGCCGTGAGATCGAAAAAGAAAAAGAAACGATCGACGAACCGTGGTTTAATCAAATTTACCAAGATTCCTCCAAAGCGGAGAAGCTTCCTTCACAAGTGAAGATGGAAAATACAAAGAAGGGATCAAAGCCAAAAACATGATGGCATTAAAACGCACGGGCATCCCATTTCGTCATTCTCGGGGGTATGTTGTACAAGAAAGCGCCACCAAGGGCCACTCCTTCGGTGTGTAAACAAAGAAAAAGCCAGCGAGCTAATGAACGAAGTTCACAACGGAACTGCGGTCCGCACATGAAGCGCTTGCCAGAGCATTGACACGAATCATTCTCCGTATGGGATACTATTGGATATCAATGGAAAGCAGATCGCATCCGGTTCGTCCGAAGCCGCGACAAATGTCAACGGTTCTCCAACCTCAATCACATCCCTCCTCACGAACTCTCTTGCATGACTACGCCATGGCCTTTCGCCACATGGGGAATCGACATCATCGGCAAGATCACTCCTCCAGGGAGCAATGGTCACGAGTTCATTTTAGTCGCAGTCGACTACTTCACCAAATGGGTAAAAGCCGAGATCGTATAAGGTACTTGAATTCTAAGAAAGGTGGCCGAGTTCATCCGAGAGAACATCATGTGCCGATACGGAGTGCCCAACGAGATCATCTCCGACAATGGGACTCACTTCGAAGGAGATTGTGACCAACTACCGACCGAATTCGAGTCACACGTCACAAGTCTTCTCCTTACGGACCACAAACCAATGGTGCGGTAGAGGCGGCCAACAAGACTCTCGCCATGATAATCGAAAGATGACCACCGAGGTCGGGAGCGGCCCGAAAAGCTACATCTAGCCCTCTGGGGATACCGAACATCGCCGAACCGCCACAGGGAGACTCCGTTCGCACTTACCTACGGAATGGAAGCAATGTTACCCGTGGAATTGGAAATTCCATCCCTCGAGTCCTCTTGGAAAACGGGATCAATGAAGTCGAATGGCTACAGAGCTGTCACGACGAACTTGCTCTACTCGACGAGCGCGGATTGAAAGCCATGGAACACACTCGAGGCCTACCGGAGCAGAATGGCACGAGCATTCGACAAGAAAGTCAAGATCCGAGACATCGAGAAGGCGACTTGGTGCTAAAGGAAAAGCCTCCTACGCGAGACCAATCCACTCGGAAAGTGGGAGCCTACTGGATAGGACCGTTCGTGAGTACAAAGAATCTTCTCAGGAGGAGCCATGAAGTTAGCAGATTTGGACGGAAACCCTTTCGTTAACCCGTGAACGGAAGCAAGCTCCGGAATACTTCGTTTGAGGAAGAGCACGAGTCAACTCTCCTTCCCCATACACCATCCCTCTCTCGGTAAATTAAAGTGCTAAAAGAGTAATACCCAATGGATACATTCCCACTAATGATCCGGGTAAAAAACAGTCGCACTTCTTTTGTCTTTGTTTTCTCAAAATTCACCTAAAGTGTCGAACTACGGTGACTGAGCCCCTTAGTCCAATTGTAAAAGGGAACGTAGGCAGCCATCTTTGGTTCGGTCTAAAAAAGCAAAAATTCAATAAGAATCAATGCTTGTGTTTCGAAAAACTCTTTTCATTTAACCTACAAATTCATAACGGTTAAAACATTCTTTGATGAGTTCAAGCACGGTCAACTCTTGACTCGCTACACGCTAGCAAAACTACAATAAAACATTAATCAATTAATGTGTACGCAATGACAATGGGTGGATACTACGGGCGGCAAGGTCAACCTAGTTTCCCGTACTAGGTCCTTCATCCTTCTTCCCCTTCCCTTTTCCCGGCGAGTGTTCTTCACCTTCGCAGGAAATATTCAGTAGGCCTTCTACACAGGCTCGGGGACTCTTCCCGACGCCTCCGTCAAGCTTCGTGGCTGTCAACGCGATCCTTTCTCTAGCTCGTCTCGAGCCGCCTCGCTTCGAGCCATCATCATAGTGCTTTGATTGGCCTCCGATCGGCACTTGCCACATAATCGGCCATGGCATCGCCGATACGATTCCCGGGGTTAGCCCTCGCCTCGTCCTCCTCAAGGTCGAGGCTGCCGGGTGATCGGCACCCAAGCGGCTTACTCCGTCTCCACAAGATAGCCATATGTGTCTCCCCCATACACTCTTCGTACCGGTTCGAATCTGCGTCGACGAAGCAGTGCCCTCTCTGGGTGAAAGAGAACCACTGGCGAGGAAAGGGCGTGTATTGCCACCGGGGTGATCGGCAATAGCGTCGAAGGATCCTCCATCCGTAGAGATCCCACCTCAAAGGTAGCGGCATAACTCGAGATCGGTCGGTGCTTTGCTCCGGCCCGTCTTGCCCTTGAGAACCAATGATGGAATATAGAAAGACGTGCGAGACAGCCCGGCACTCCGACAATCAACGAGACCCTCTGGCGGTCCTACAAGTCTGTAACTTCCAATGGGGAACCTACCATCGCAAGTGATGCGTGCAAAGTCGGCCATCCGTAGCTCCCGGCTCGGCTGATTGCCCCCTATCACCGAGAGGACGTCGCGAGAAAGACCAAGCGTCACAAGACATTGGCACCTCGGGCATCATCTGCGGCCTCTCCCTCGGCCGCATGGTCGGCGCATAGAGGGACTCCCTCCCCACATGTATCGGCTACCGGTCGCCATCCGGCCTATGCCCAGGAACGTCTCGCCCAATACCAATGGCACGATGTCTCCCCCACTCCGGCACTGCCTCACCAGGTCCAGTACATTGGCACCTCAGGCATCATCTGCAGCCTCACCCTCTCTATGCTGTACCTGCGGGCTCCTCAGCCTCATCCTCAAGAAAACATCATAGGCGGCCCCCGCTATGATGTACTCAGAGAAGTATACGCCCTGTAGGTACCCCTCCAGCTCATCAATCGGCATCTCCCGGGGATGCTGCATGTACAAAGGAGGATCCACCGGCACCAGGAAAATTTTTGCCCCTTTTGCCCCTCAACTTTTGGCAGTTTCAATTTTACCACTTTTGGCCCCCAAAAGTGTAAAATTTCCCCCAGTTAGACATTTCTAACACCCTATTCCCCGAGGATAAATCAAAGTTAGTTCTCACTAACGCTCATCTCCTGACGTTAAATTCAGTCCAGTTGACATTTGACATTCCAACGCTCAACCATGTCTCCGGACATTCCAAGTTACTTTTCCGTCTCCCGACGTTAAAATTTAATAATGGTCTTCACCATTAAATCCTCAATCGCGACCTTTCACGCTCCGATTCCAAGTCTTAATCGCGACCTTTCACGGTCCGATTCCAAGTCTCAATCGCGACCTTTCACGGTCCGATTCCAAATCCTCAATCGCGACCTTTCACGGTCCGATTCCAAATCCCTAATCGCGACCTTTCACGGTCCGATTCCAATTCTCAATCGCGACCTTTCACGGTACGATTCCAAATCCTCAATCGCGACCTTTCACGGTCCGATTCCAAGTCTCAATCGCGACCTTTCACGGTCCGATTCCAAGTCTCAATCGCGACCTTTCACGGTCCGATTCCAATTCTCAATCGCGACCTTTCACGGTCCGATTCCAAATCCCTAAATCGCGACCTTTCACGGTCCGATTTCAAGTCTCAATCGCGACCTTTCACGGTCCGATTTCAAGTCTCAATCGCGACCTTTCACGGTCCGATTCCAAGTCTCAATCGCGACCTTTCACGGTCCGATTCCAAATCCCCAATCGCGACCTTTCACGGTCCGATTCCAAGTCTCACCGCGACCTTTCACGTTCCGATTCCAAGTCTCAATCGCGACCTTTCACGGTCCGATTCCAAATCTCAATCGCGACCTTTCACGGTCCGATTCCAAATCCCTAATCGCGACCTTTCACGGTCCGATTCCAAGTCTCAATCGCGACCTTTCACGGTCCGATTCCAAATCCCTAATCGCGACCTTTCACGGTCCGATTTCAAGTCTCAATCGCGACCTTTCACGGTCCGATTTCAATTCTCAATCGCGACCTTTCACGGTCCGATTTCAATTCTCAATCGCGACCTTTCACGGTCCGATTTCAAGTCCCTAATCGCGACCTTTCACGGTCCGATTTCAAAGTCTCAATCGCGACCTTTCACGGTCCGATTCCAAATCCCTAATCGCGACCTTTCACGGTCCGATTCCAAGCCTCAATCGCGACCTTTCACGGTCCGATTTCAAGTCTCAATCGCGACCTTTCACGGTCCGATTCCAAGTCTCAATCGCGACCTTTCACGGTCCGATTCCAAATCCTCAATCGCGACCTTTCACGGTCCGATTCCAAATCCCTAATCGCGACCTTTCACGGTCCGATTCCAATTCTCAATCGCGACCTTTCACGGTCCGATTCCAAATCCCTAATCGCGACCTTTCACGGTCCGATTCCAATTCTCAATCGCGACCTTTCACGGTCCGATTCCAAATCCCTAATCGCGACCTTTCACGGTCCGATTTCAAGTCTCAATCGCGACCTTTCACGGTCCGATTCCAATTCTCAATCGCGACCTTTCACGGTCCGATTCCAATTCTCAATCGCGACCTTTCACGGTCCGATTCCAAATCCCTAATCGCGACCTTTCACGGTCCGATTTCAAGTCTCAATCGCGACCTTTCACGGTCCGATTCCAATTCTCAATCGCGACCTTTCACGGTCCGATTCCAAATCCCTAATCGCGACCTTTCACGGTCCGATCTCAAACGATCAATCCCGACCTTCGCGGTCCGACCTCCACTCTCCTATCGAGACCTTCGCTGTTCGTCTTCCCGGCAACAGCAATAAGCCCGAACCCCAAGGCACGAACGCCTTGCAACAATCCCTCTTCGGCCATCCTCGTAAGCCCGAACACCTTTTCACTTCAGCAAGTGAACATTCATCTCCCCGGCCGCCAGTCGTAAGCCCGATCGCTCATCCCAGCAGGATAAAACTGGCAACAGCAATAAGCCCAGCACCCAAGGCACGAACGCCCCGTCGCATCGCAACTCCGGTTTGAGGCGCAACACGCCCTCGAAGGTTTGAAGTCCTGGGTTCGGACGCCTCCTAACGGTCTCCATTCGGAGTACAGGCACCTCGTGAATGGTCTCATCCAGGTTTAGACGCCTCCTAATAGTCTCGCTCAGGTCAAGGTCCCCATGCGCGGCCCTTGCCCCTTTTCGAACTACGATCGGCTTGATTCCCGCTCGGGATACGTAGGAATCCTTTTCGCTAAGGGTCCACCACCGACCGCCTGTGTCTCCTTCAAAGTAAGGCATCCCGATTTGGATCCTTATCTTTTCAACGACCCCACCTCCTTCGGAGGAGACGTCGCCGAGGGGCTAGCGTAAGTACCCAAATCCGGATCGTCCAAATCCGTCGAAAAGTTAACCGAAATCCGTTAACCGGCCCGCTTCCGAGGTTAACCGAACTCGTTAAACTCCCGTTCTTTGTGCCAACGAGACGTCCGGGGCTGCCCGTGCATCCCGACGTCGAACCGTACTTAACACGTGTCATCACACGTAAAAGCACGGCTTTCCCTGAAAAACGCATTTTCCGGCACTTTCCGGGGGCGTTTCGGACATTTCCCGGACTGTTATTTTAAAAAACGGACAAAACCGGGACCGGGGAACAAATTCCCATGAAGCTGGTGACTCAGAGGGGCACGTGGCAGCCATGCCACCTCCCTCTAGTCACCCTTCAATCAATTTCAAAGGGAAAAGACCAAAATGCCCCTGGTTTGCAAGCCAAGTCCGGCCGGACTCACTGTGCACATTTTCTGAAATTGCCAGCAAGTCCTTCAAATTCTCAAAATACCACAAAACCCCCTGGATTCAAGCCAAGTCCGTCCGGACTCCTACTGCAAATTTCACCTATAAATAGAAATGGCTGTCAAAGCCAAATGAACAGAATTTTTACCCCAAAATTTCACATACCCCACGGTCCAAACTGGTTTTCACCCCTCCCGAGCTCCCGTTCTGTCTCGATTCGCGTGAAACCTTCGTATTTCGATCAAATACGCCCCTTTCAACTTCGAAACAACCTTTCGAATCACTTTCCGTGTCCCGTATACACCTCCCGAGCCAAAGGAGTCGACCCTAGCCATAGGTATAACTCCCTCTCTCTAAATCTCCCATTCCGTCTCGGTTTATGCGCCAGTCGCTATAACCGTTTCGAACGTCGTTATCGAAATGTAGACGCCTCCGTCTAACGGGGTCCGATACGTTTTAGCCCCTCGATCCTCTTCTCTTTCCGTAAGAGAAGTAATCACGAGTTAAAACGGCGTTCCGACCCCGTTCCGTTTACTTTTTATATCATTTACCATTCCGGATCGATCGATCCATTGATTGTCATTTACAATTCCGAGCCGTTTGGCCTCGTTGATCGTCATTTACAATTCCGAGCCGTTTGGCCTCGTTGATCGTCATTTACAATTCCGAGCCGTTTGGCCTCGTCGATCGTCATTTACGATTCCGGATCGTTTGATTCCGTTGACACTGCTTTAAATACTGTCATTTACAAAGTCCGGTCCGTTTGGATTGTGATAGTATTTACTTTTCAAAGTTCGAGTCGCAACCCGATTCGCTGATCGCATGTCATTTAATACGCATTTTTTCCCGTAAAAATCGTTAACAATGTAATGCCCGGTTCAAAACCGGAGTTCGTCCGTCGAACTCTCTTTCAAAACGCGCGAAATGACGTTCGGCCTCCGAACGCTCATCTTCAAACTCAAAGCCACCATTTGAAACTTAAAATCATTTAATACGCATTTTTCCCGTAAAAATCGTTAACAATGACTCGCACGGCTCAAAATCGATGTTTGCCACGCAAACGCTCATTTCAAACTCAAAATCGACGTTTGCCACGCAAACGCTCTGTTCAACTCAAACCGACGTTTGTCATTCAAACGCTCGTCTTTTCAAAAGTCACCTAATCAATGTTTGTCATTCAAACCAAGATTAAGCTTGTCATTCAAGCCCCCCATTTCAAAAGACACACACACACACACACACATACACAGACGATTTCGAGAAAGGTAGAAAGACTCGTCATGCGAGGCGTTTCGGGCGATCTCGTAATACTCTACCCGAAACGTAACTTGACCTCCGAACCTAACAATCTCTGGTACAAAAAAAGCTTTTTACTCGTTTTTGCTACCAATAAAAATGATCCCTTTTTTCAAAGCCTTTTCCTAAGTTTTTGCTACCAATAAAAACGACACCTTTTCACAATAGCCGTTTCTCAACGTTTTGGGCTCAAAATACAAAAACCGCGTGGCGACTCCTCATTTTGTTCCTTCCCATGAAGCGAGGTCTCAGACACCAACCCCTCCACGAAAGACAACCGCCTTTTCCGCGCCCCCCGCCCGCGCGCGAAAAAGATCGGGTAATTTCAGTATGTGATTTTAAAAATGCATGCTTAGTATGATGACTACATTGTATGCTATGTATTGAAATATATTGAAATAGTTTGGGAAGGAAGCCTTACCAATGTTGGTTCGTGTCCGTCTTCCACTGGGGAATAGTGTTTGAGTGTAAATAGTGCTCCGGGACGGATAGGGATTGCTTCGGGGATGTATCGGTTTCTGCGAATAGAGCTTCGGCGTGCCTCGAGAGTGTCAGGTGTGTCCAGAGAAAGGTTTGACGTTCCTCGGGAGTGTTGGGTGTACTCGAGCGGAGGTTCGGCGTGCATCGGGATCGTCGGTTGTGCTCGGGCAGAGGATCGACGTGCCTCGGGATGCCTTGGGATTTTTTACTATGCTCGGGCAGAGGTTCGGCGTGCCTTGAGATGGACCGAGATTGTCCAGCAGAGCTCCGGCTTGCTTCGGGATGGACTGGGATTGTCCGCCAGAGCTCCAGGATGGACCGGGATGCCTTGGGATGGGCCAGAAGTCCTCAGGATGGACTGACAAGGCTTCGGGATGCCTCGAGGCAGCTCGAGAGCGCTCGGCATGGCTTCGGAGCACCTTAAGGGACCGGGAGATCCTCAATAGGACTTAAAGGGGAGCCTGAAGGCTGGGGGGAGAGAGGAGAGAATGGAGGTGTGAAGAAAATGAGAGGGGGAGCCCTCTATTTATAGGGGTGAGAAAACTGCAAAATGATCCGTACAGACCATTCTGCAAAACCAACTTTTTGGTTTTCCTGTATTTAAAGGAATCTCATGAACTTTAAGGGGATTTTACAATTTTGCTGTCTGGGGTGCAAAATGGTCCGTACGGACCATTATGCAGGCCAGATATTTTGCAAAATTCCTAAAAATTCCTTTTACCTTATTTTATCCCAGAAAGGTCCCACCTTGGTTTGGTTGGTGATTTTTGGGGTTTTTGAAGGTTACGGGTGTTCGGGATCACGTTTGTGTGAGTCCGTGGTGTTTCCACTGTGCTTTTATGTGATTCCGCGGTGTTTCCTGTGTACTTACAGAAGGCCCTCGGTGACGTCACTTATGAAGGAAGTGGGGTCGTCGATAATATAAGGGTCCCGATCAGGATCGCTTGCTGGGAGAGAAGGTGACCGCGTTGGTCGATTCGTGAGGATGTGGTAGTGTCCTATTGTGATGTGACCGCTAAGGTCGACTATGAGGATGTGGTGGTGTCCTAAGGTGACTACTTGGGTAGGCTTTAAGGACGTGGTGGTGTCCTAAGGTGATCGCTTGGTTCAGCTGTGAGGATGTGGTGGTTTCCTAAGGTAACCGCTTGGGTCGGCTGGCTGGACCCTTTGACAGGATTCCTACGTATCCCGTATGGGAATCAAGCCTGATCGTAGTTCGTGTGTGGGGGGAGTGTGTTGTCGTGTATGAGGACGTGTGATATCCTCTGGCTGAGACTCTATGCGTGGACGTGTCGGTGTCCTGAGGGTGACCGTTTAGGTCGGTTGGCTGGACCCTTTGATAGGATTTCTACATATCCCGTATGGGAATCAAGCCTGATCGTAGTTCAGAAATGGTGCATTGTCGTGTATGAGGATGTGTTATGGCCTCTAACTGATGTGATGTCGTGCATGAGGACGTCTTATGTCCTCTGACTGAGGTTGTGTCATTATGAGGACGTGTTATGTCCCCTGACTGAAGTTGTGTCATTATGAGGACGTGTTATGTCCCCTGACTGAAGTGGTGTCGTTATGAGGATGTGTTATGTCCTCTGACGGAAGTGATGTCGTTATGAGGACGTGTTATGTCCTCTGACTGAAGTTGTGTCATGAAGAGGACGTGTTATGTCCTCAGACTGAAGTTGTGTCGTTATGAGGACGTGTTTTGTCCCCTGGATGAAGTTTTGGTTCAGGAGTATTAACCTGGTGTTTGGAACTCGTGGGAGGCATGCTTGCCTCGTGTTTTGTCCGCTGGGGAAAAGTTCGGGCTTACTTTGATGGCCGGGGAAATGACTTGTTTTTTGCAAAGGCGTGTGTGCCTTGGGATGTGTGTTTAAAGGTGTTTTGTGCCCTTTTGTGTTTGTTTTGTCATTTAGTAGGCGAGATCCGGACTTAAGATGACGGCCAGGGTTTATCTGCTGGGGATATGTACTTTCATACGGTCTTACTTTGATGGTCGTTTGACTTTTTGTCCACTGGGGAAGGGGTTTGTGCTTACTTTGATGGCCAGTTTTTGTTTCGTGTTTTGTGTTTTGGATGCATTTTGTGCCTTGAGATCCGCATTTGAAGGCGTTTGCACCTTGGGATTTGTGTTTGGAGGCGTTTTGTGCCCTGGGGTCCGGGCTTACGATGACGGCCGGGGTTTGTTTTATCGTTTAGTGGGCGAGATCCGGACTTACGATGACGGCCGGGGTTAGCTTTGTTGGCTTAGGGATCAAACTGGATAAATCTTGCTTGAAATGGCCTTTGGTCAGCCAAGGGCAAAGATTGTAAGGGCAAAGGGGGATTTCGCCTGGAATGCAAAGTGGTCCGTGCGGATTGGTCTTGAAATCTGATTTTCCCAAATCAGAATCAGATTGCAGCGACGCCATTCCACCCCATTTTCATTACTCTGTCGAAAGAGATAGAGAGAGAGAGAGTGAGAGAAAACTCGAATTTGTTCAAAATTTTCTTAAGGGAATTCATCCGAGTTGATTGGATTGCTATCATGGCGGAAAGAATCGAACGAGGTCGTCGTCAAAGGGGCCAAGAGGCCATAGAGAGGAGATTGGATCTCCAAAGGAATTGTTCTTCCTTCTCACCTTCAACAAGGAATCCGGATGTTTTGTATCCGGATTCGGAGGTGCACACCTTGCGGGGAAAGACCGTAAAGGAGGTAAGAAATCAGATTTTGTTTTGATTCTAGCTTCCAATGATGTATACTAGAACTAGGTTTTAGTTTTTGCATATTTGGGGCTTTTGTTGTTGCCATGCTCATTTTGTGAAATTGATGATGAATTGTTAAAATTGAGCCTGTAAGAATTGTAGGTATGTGATTTTTGTTCAAAAATATGAAGTTTAGCTCTTATTTGTGAAAATAAAGTGCCTTTCCTTGAAATGCATGCTTCGGTGACTTGTACCTTGATGCTATTTTGTATGTTCATTGTGAAAAAATCGCCGTGTAGGGACGGACTTTGTGAGAAAATTGCCGTGTTGAAACGGACTTTGTAAAATGTGTGACGGACTTTGTTGAAAAATTGCCGTGTAGAGATGGGCTTTGTGTTGTAAAATGTGTGCCGTGTAGGGATGGACTTTGTGTGGGAAATTGCCGTGTAGAGACGGTCTTTGTTTGAAAATGCGTGCCCTGTTGGGACGGACTTTGTGTGGAAAATTTCCGTGTAGAGACGGACTTTGTGTTGCAAAATGTGTCTCGTGCAGGGACGGACTGTGTGTGGGAAATTGCCGTGTAGAGACGGTCTTTGTTTGAAAATGTGTCATGTTAGGACGAATCCCTCTTTTGAGAAAATTGTGTAATGTGTTCCGTGTTTTCGTGACGGACCTTCATTTGAAAAATTTGCCGTGTTGGGATGGACTTTCATGCTTTGCCGTGTTAGGAAGGACATTTATGCTTTACCGTGTTGGGACGGACTTTTGATTTGTTTTTATTTTATTTGTATATTTGCTTAAGTACTCTTATTGACGTACCTTTGCTGTGTTTACCTGTAGGAGGAGGTTCCTTCGTCTGGGTAGGCAAAGAAGATGAAGTCACGGGGGTCCCTTGAGACCGTGGTTGAGTTTTGGCGGAGCCTGGCCGATATTTCCCGAGATGGGAGGCCTAGTCCTCGGAGGCTAGTGATTGCTACGGGGCTGAACGTGTTTGTGGAGAACCTGGCCGGGATAGCAGAGACGCAGAAGAACAAGGGCATCTTCTTGGTCTTATCTAAGTACTGGTGGGACACCACGCATACCTTCCATTTCAGCTGGGGAGAGGTGACTGTGACTCCTACCGATTTTGCAGCGATTACCGGGCTTTCCTTCAAGGGGGAGTCGGTGAAGTGGCGGGACAGGATATCCGATACGGTGCTGGCAAAGATGCTTGGATTTGCACCTCATTCCCGTAAGGGGTTTGGGTATGTTGTACCACGATGTGGAGGTGCAGATCTCGGCCAACATCGGGGCTTATAGCCGGGGCACTGGGGAAGTGACGGCGGAGTAGATGGCATTTTCTGTGGTTTACCCTCTCCGAGACATTGTTCTCGAATCACGCCTCTTTCGCTCTTTTCCCTCTGCTAGAGAGTCTGGTGGACTTGGAGAGTGGGTTTGGAGAGGGTTTGTGACATTGCTTGGGGCGAGGCGGCCTTGGCCGAGCTCTATTTTGCTATGGACAGGTTTAGCCGGGGAATGGCCAACTCCCTGGGGTGTTTTGACTTTGCACTGGAGGTATACGTTTATTGCTGTTGTAGTTTAGCACTTTGTCATTTCTCCGTCTTCTTTTTCTTTTTCTTTTTCTTGTTCTGAGCACTATCTGCTTTTTTGTTGCAGGCGTGGTGTTATGAGATCTTCCGGTGCCATACGTGGGACTGGGAAGATGAGGTCATGTTGGGTTATCTCGCCATGCTGTGCTGGGGTGAGGAAGAGGAGGACGAGCAGGGGAAAGATCACCATCACCTATCAGGAGGTGCAGCACTACCTGGAGAGGGACAGTCCAGAGGGGTTTGAGCTGTATCCTTGGACTCGGTATGGTGAGGATGAGCTGGAGGGTGCCCCTTGGGTGGCATGACAGAGGAAGCTTCTGCGGGGCCTCACTTGCGATGCCATGTATCTGGGGGAGAGGGTCTTTTGGCAGCATGTCACATGTGTGCCCCCTATGGCTCCGAGGGATTCGCCCTTCCATATGATGAGTCCTCTTGATATGGACGTGCTAGAGTATGAGAGGTACCATGTCGGCATGAGTACCGAGGAGTTCATCTTGGAGGGCAAGGAGTATGCGGCCTTTGTTAGGCAGAAGCTGAGGAAGCAACAGGTATTGGCGAGGGAGAGGCAGGCTGGGTCGCCACGTCCTCTAGATGTCCCGGTGCCTAGGCCGGACATCACGAATGTTTGCGGGGAATCTTCGAGGAGGAGGGTGACGGTGCCCGTCCATGAGCATGGTCCTGCTGCTTATCAGGTTGACCCGGATGCTCCGGTGAGTGTATTTACTCTTTTCCATCTTGGCATCTTTTTCTGTATTTTTCTCTTTTGTCGAGTATGCTTGTATCTCTTTTGCTGAGCATTTCTTTGGTTGCTTGCTTGCGTAGGTCTCGGGGCGGTCCTTGGACGTGTTGACCCGCCGGTATGTGGGGTTAGGGGCTTTTACGAAGAAGCTCTTTGGGAAGTTGCCCTGCGGATCTTCTCGGAGTGCGGCGGCGTTCCAACCGATGCCTTCGAGGAGGTCTGTGGATACTCCTTCTTTGATGGCTGAGCCAGGGCCACAGCCTGAGGTGCCGGTTCGGGGGCGGTATAGCTTTGATGTGGGGACGTCATCGAGGGCCCAGAGGTCGCCGACCCTGCATTAGTTCTTTCCTCCGTCGGGCGCACAAGGTGAGGGTTCGTCCTCGCATCCCTTCTTTGATCCTTTTAACGGGTTTGACCCTTCGGAGTACTTCGAGCACTCGATCGAGGAGGGGATCCAGTATTCTGATGACGAGGAGGTGACTATCGGGTTTTCCGAGATGCCGGATTTCTCGTTTGTGGAGGTTGATGATAATGAGTCGGAGTAGGGCTCTTTTTCTTTCCCTCTTTCCTTTGTATTTGTAGAGAAACAAACATTCTGTATCTGTAATAAAACACTTGTATTTTGCACAACAAAATATTTTATTTGAGAAGTAATGACGTATTTGTGATTCCCGGGATTGACCTACGAATTGTTGCTAGCTTATTTTTATTTTTGTGCATGTCGCACAAGCTGGGAATGCATTTGTGGTTAGTGTAGTGTGGCCGGAAATGGCTTTGGCAAAGGTTTTGAGCAGTTGGGGGTAAGGTCCAGCCGCGGGCAGTAACTGTTTTGCAGTTTGCTGAAAATCTGGGTCAGGCTGCAAAGTGGTCCGCACGAACACCTCCAGCATGCAAAATGGTCCGTGCGGACGTGTCTTGATTTTGGAGAGGGGATAATATTTACAGAAAATCTGGATTTGCCTTATCTCTCCACTCCCATTTGCAGTCATTTCGAGTCTTCTTCCCCATTTTCTCTAGAAACCTCCATTTTTGCCATGGATTTTTCATTTGTTTCGAGAATTTCGCCGAGTCTTTCAAAGGAGAGGCAAGCATACTTCCTTAAGCGGCTCGAGACATGGATGAGGCACTAAAACAAACGGGCGTTTGAGGCGAGATTTTGACTCTGCTCGGTTTGGTCCCTTAAGGAGTTAGTTCCTGATTGGGAATTGTTGCGGGCTGCTGCAAGCTTCAGGGATGTTAGGAGACACGTGTATAGCTTTTTCTATAATGAGATTACACCCACCTTAAGGAGTTAGTTCCTGAGTGGAAGAATCATATCATTGAGAAAGCCATTTGGGTTTGGAGAATTTGAAATGCTTGAGTAGTATATGTGATTATTTGAGCACTCAGGTAAGTATGTTTAAAATTCGGGACGAATTTCATTTAAAGGGGAGTGAGTGTCACGACCCTGAGTCCGGGCACTAATTTGGCCACGTGTTGAGCACGTGGGAGTGGGGTGTATTGCCCTTATATTAAGCATTATATGAAATTGTGAATGGTTATGTGTTTATGTGGATAATTTGATAATTTAGATGTTATTAAATTAATTTTAATAATATAATGTCTAAAAGAGATAAATGGGAAATTGTATAGTAAAATGATGATATTTGAAATTTGAAATGAAAGTGTTACATAAAGCCTTGAGGTTCTTATGTGTAAAAATAAGTATAAGGTGGTGGTTTGTAGGAGATTAGAACTTAGAGGAGCTAAAGTGAAAAATTTCTTTATAAATATCCTTCTCAGCTTATCCAAGAAGAGTAATTTCCTTCCTCAGTTCTTCTCCATTCTTCTACGTTCCAGAAGAGCCTAAACCTAGAGTCCCTTCAGAAATTTGTAGAAAATCAACCGGTGATCCGCTGTTAATTCCGACTTCAAATTATTGCTCAGGAATCTGATTAGAGCAAGTATAGCCGATTAAATCATCTTTATATTTCGGCAAATTTTTGTAAGTTATTATGATTCTTTCAAATATCTGTTCATAATATGTATTATGATGCTATTATGATGTTAAGAATCAGTTTTGTAAACGTTGGATCCTTCACTTGGTGTTTGAAATGTAAACAAATTAAGTTGGTTGATGAATATGTCAAAAGGGTGATATAATGGGTTGAGTTGAATTGGAACATGTTATAGATGTGTATATAGCATGGAGGGAGTATGTTTATGTGTTTGGCACCTTGTTCTGATGTTTAAAACTGGGTAAAGTTGAATTGAATGGAAAGAGGATATAGGGAATTAGTAACATTCCTTGAACTGCTGATGTTTGAAACTATACAGCAGGTTCTTGTTAGTGTTATGCCCTAGGCCTATGATTGATAGACTTATGTGTTGACATTATTTATTATTATATGAAAAGATTATTATTTGATTATTATATATCTTGCATATTTGTCTGTAATAATCTCCGTCCCTAAATATTAAGTGAATAATTAGTATAAATGTTAATGGATAATCATATGATGATTATATGCATAGAGATGCACATTAAACTTATGGGTACTTGTTAGAGAACAAGTGACTGGACTTGACCCGTTTGAGATTTATGTCATGGTCAAATGTCATAATTAAATCTCATAAGGTTACTTCATTTAGTCCCTAGACCTGAGATTATCATGACCTTACATATGATGAAAGTCATGTTTGATTTCAATCAAACGATATCTTAACACGATATCTATAAAGGCTATCTTTGGCATGATCGGATTCATGATGGGAAGGATGATAAGTCAAGATGGAATTTGTCCCTCGAAAGAGAGATACTTTGCTTGGGCCCCTCAATGAGTGATAATGATGAAAGTGTATGGCCATACCCCAATGCGATTGGATTATCATTATACTCGGAATCAAGAAAGCATTGAACAAAGACAAGTTGACGAGGACCATGAATCGTGTTCAATATAACATCATGAGTCAAAGGGAGAAATGGAAGTGTACCATTGGAAACGTGAACTCTTACGTTATATTATTTGGGTAGACATAATGGCTTGCTAGAGTCCGCTTATATTTTATGAGTGTCGACATGATAGAGCTCATTGCCAACATAATATAATCCTATTGGGTCACACAGAACTAGAATGAATTGATTAAACCAGAGGAAGAATGATTGAGACTCCTGATGAGGCATAAGACATCGCGCGACAGAACTTGGCCATGGGCTTCGATAGGTCGTGCGACACTTCATGCCATAAGGCGGTTTACAGACTGGTTTCCTAATTTGATTAGGAAACAAATACCATACTAAAGTAGTATATATATGAAGGTCTGTCAACCCTAATATTCTAGCCAAATTTCTGAAAAGAAAATCACAACAAAATTCTCAATATTCTTCCAAGGTTTAAAGGATCTAGCAATCTTCAAGAAATCGTTCTTGGTTCATTCAAAGGTGTGGATACCGAAAGAGGGTCTTCGCTCGTTCAACGATCAAGGCCTAGAGTTCGAAGCTTGTATTCAGAATCACATCAATACATCATTCGATAGCTCAAGAACGGAAAGCATTCATGGTTGGTTATTTCTATCTCATAGGAATTTAAGTTAATTGTATAGAATGGATCCTAGGCTCTTGGGTTTTATGTTATTAGATGCTTAATTCCGCCGCGCATGGACCCGTAAAACCCAACAGTGGTATCAGAGACCCGTTCGTATGGTTAAGTTTGAATTAACATGCTAGAAAATTGATATAAATTGTTTATATGGTTTTTGCATGTTTTGTATGCGATAGATTGATTGTTTTTGAAACAATATGCCTAAATCATGTTCTATTGATATTGAATTAAATCTGTTAAAAGTTGTTTGCATGATTTAATTGCTCTGTGATTTAGAATTGATTGAAATCTGCAAATCTGGCATCAAGGTGTCACGCGACATAGTATGCATGTGTCACGCGACAGAACTTGCTTGTGTCACGTGACAAAGCTTGCCTCTGTCACGCGACAAAACTAGCCCAATCTGGGCAGAATCAGTTTGTTTCGTAATCCTGCTAATCTGTGAAAGTGTTTACAATCTGATGTGTTTATGTATTAATCTGGATGCTATAAATTTCTGGAAATTAAGTTTATAGGGCTATGCAAGATTAATTCATTGTTTATGCATGCTTAGTTAATTAAAATTTGATTTTATTAATTCTTGCGATGCATGAATTATGTGTTCTTACGTGTTAAGACTTTTGTTAGATGTTCAGTTGAAACATTGTATTGTAATTTCCTGAATGTTTATATTGAAATATTGAAATTTTAGTTTTCTGATTGTGTATGAGAAACCAGACATTTAACGCAAAATTTAAAAGGAAACTGATTGTTTATTCAATGTGTTGATTATGTTGCAAATCAGAGCTGATTTCTGATTGTGCATGTCTAGGAGAGTTCTGTCGAAGGAGAGATTTAGTACTTAAGTAGTCTTTGTGGCTCACCTATCTTCCTGGGAACTTACCTGGTGCACGATTATGACTATCTTTGCTGATATGCTTATAATCTACTTTAAAGAACGTTCATTTAACTTTTAAGTTCTTTATGCCAATTTATGATTAAAACACTTGAGACCATTCAGATAGTTTTGGGTGGGCTTGCCATAGCAAGGTACTTTGATTCTATTCATCTGCGAGCAAGATGAGGAAGTGGTGGTTCCTATACGTTTAAAGTGAATGAACTTAATTGGGTTATCAAAATGGTTTTGGACCCAAGGCATAAGATGAGATTAAAATATGCTTAGACATATGATGTCTTGAATAAATCTCATAAAAGATCTAAGAGTCATATATGTGATATGATTGATGTTTCTACCTAATTAATTTAGTTTGGGCGGTTTGCCATAGCAAACTTGAAATTAAATTAAAGTTGGATCTTAGCCCATTAAATGTATATTATGCTTGTTTGCATTGGAAGATGTATAATTTAGTGGGAGCATTTATTTTCATGTAAATGCATTATACTTCTCATATAATATGTTTACTTATATGTGTTCATATTTTATGTATATCTTTTTGTAGAATTAAATGGCATCAAACAATAATCATCATTTGTCACTGCGATCTGTCCTTGAGAAGGAAAAGTTGGAGGAGAATGGTACAAACTATATGGATTGGATCCGTAGCGTGAGAATCGTTCTCAGGCTAGAGGAGAAATTGTACGTTCTCGAGGAACCTATTCCACCTGAACCTGCTACCAATGCTACTAGGGTAGTGAGGGATCAATATCTGAAGCACAAGCGTGATTCTAGTGATGTTGGTTGCCTCATGCTCTCCGCCATGTGCAAGAGCCTTCAGAAGGATCTTGAGCACTTGGGGACAGTTGATCTAAACAATCTACTGATGGAAATGTTCCAAGTTCAAGCAAGGCAAGAAAGGTATAACACAGTTAAGGCCCTGACCTCATGCAAGATGAGTGAAGGACAAGCTGTTCGACCTCATGCTTTAAAGATGAAGGGCCACATTGAGCATCTTGAAAGGCTCGGCTTTCCAATTAGCCAAGAGTTGGCTACTGACATGATATTTAATTCATTGCTCGAAGGTTTTAGTAATTTCATAATGAACTATAACATGGGGGGCATGAATAAGAACCTTTTCGAGTTAGTTCAAATGTTGAACACCATGAAAACCAATATTGTCAAAAGGAATGCCGATCAAGTGTTGATGGTTAACAAGGGGAAGGGTTTCAAGGGTAAAGGAAAGGCAAAAGTTGCTAATCCTAAGGCAAATGTTGCCAAACCCAAAGAGGGTGCCAAACCCAAAGAGGCTAAGCCCAAGTCCCAAGAGGACACAGTCTGCTTCCATTGCAATGAGATTGGACATTGGAGGAGAAACTGCTCAAAATACAAGAAAGCACTGAAGACGATCAAAGGAGTTGCTTCGACTTCAGGTATCTTTGTTATACATATATTCCTATCTACTTCTAGTTCTTGGGTATTGGATACCGGATGTGGAACTCACATTTGTTTAAATGTGCAGGGTCTAAAGAACAGAAGGATGCTTGAAGAGGGTGAAGTGGACCTACGTGTGGGGAATGGAGCAAGAGTTGTTGCATTAGCCGTAGGAACTTATGAAGTTACTTTACCTAGTGGACTAATACTTGTTTTGAACAATTGTTATTACGTTCCAGCTTTAAGTAGGAATATTATTTTGATTTCATGTTTGGATAATGAAGGTTTTAATTTTCTTATATGTGATAAGAAGTTTTCTATTTACAAGAGTGATATGCATTATTGTACTGCTATTTCATTCAACGGCCTTTATATCCTTGATGTTGAAAATCGTGATAATGATGTCTATAACATTAACAAGAGATCTAAACCCAATGATGTAAACCACACTTACTTATGGCATTGTCGTCTTGGCCATATAAATGAGAAACGCATTTCTAAACTCCACAAAGATGGATTTTTAGACTCGCATGATTATGAATCATATGAGATATGTGAATCCTGTTTACTTGGAAAAATGACTAAGGACCCATTTACCAAAACTGGTGAAAGGTCGGGCGACTTATTAGGCCTCATACATACCGATGTGTGTGGACCTATGAGTAGCGATGCTAGGGGAGTATTTCGGTACTTCATAACATTCACTGATGATTATAGTAGATTTGGATATGTTTATCTAATGAAACATAAAAGTGAATCGTTTGAGATATTTTGAATATTTCAAAATGAGGAGCAAAATCAACTTTGCAAAACTATTAAAGTACTTCGATCCGATCGAGGTGGTGAATATTTGAGCCAAGAATTTGACAGTCATCTTAAGAGTTATGGAATCGTTTCAGAACTCTCTCCACCCGGAACACCACAATGGAATGGTGTGTCTGAAAGGAGGAATAGAACTTTGTTGGACATGGTTCGTTCTATGATGAGTCAAGTTGAGCTTCCTTTATCCTTTTGGGGACATGCACTAGAAACTGCTGCTTTCACTATAAATACAGTTCCTACCAAATCGGTTCAAAAGACCCCATATGAGATGTGGCATGGAAGAAAACCTAGTTTGTCTTTCATGAGATTTGGGGTTGCGATGCATATGTCAAGGAGTTAACTTCTGACAAACTAGCACCTAAGTCTGATAAATGTGTTTTCGTGGGTTATCCTAAGGAAACCAAAGGATACTATTTCTACAACCGAAACGAGAACAAAGTGTTTGTTGCTCAAAATGGTACTTTCTTAGAAAAGGAGTTTCTTCGCAAAGGAACCAATGGGAGTAAAATAGATCTCGAAGAAATTAGAGAACCCGAAAACAACATTGAACCAATAGTAGAAACTGAACCAAGTTCACAAGGAATTATGGAACCGGTTTAAGATGCACAAGTCCTTCGCCGAAGTGGTAGGTCACGATCCAAACCCGAGAGATATGGATTTCTTGTTACGAAAAGTGATGAAGTGGAGTTAATCGAAAACGATAAACCTACTTGCTATCAAAAAGCGATGTCCGCTCCTGATTCGGAAAAATGGCAAGAGGCCATGAAGTCCGAATTACAATCCATGGCTGATAATCAAGTTTGGAACTTGATTGATCCACCCAAAGGTGTAAAAACCATAGGGTGCAAATGGGTCTTCAAGAAGAAGACCGACATGGATGGAAAGGTGCACACCTATAAAGCTAGGCTCGTAGCTAAGGGATATAGGCAGATTCATGGCATTGACTATGATGAAACCTTTTCGCCTGTAGCTATGCTTAAGTCTATTAGAATTTTAATTGCCATAGCCGCATATTATGACTTTGAGATATGGCAAATGGATGTCAAGACAACTTTCCTAAATGGGAAGTTACTTGACGATGTATACATGATACAACCTGAAGGTTTTGTCAGTCCAGAAAATTCTAACAAGGTGTGTAAGCTGCAGAAATCCGTTTATGGATTGAAGCAAGCTTCTAGGAGTTGGAATCTACGTTTTGATGAAGCAATCAAAGAGTTTGTCTTTATCAAGAACGAAGATGAACCTTGTGTATACAAGAAAATTAGTGGGAGCGTAGCACTCTTTTTAGTGTTGTATGTCGACGATATCTTACTCATTGGAAATGACATTCCTGCACTACAGACTGTCAAGTCTTGGTTGGGAAAGTGCTTTTCAATGAAAGATATGGGCGAAGCTGCATATATCCTTGGTATCAAGATCTATAGAGATAGATCTAAGAGGATGATTGGTTTAAGTCAAAGTACTTACATTGACAAGGTTCTTAGAAGATTCCAAATGGAAAATTCTAAAAGAGGAAACTTGCCAATGTTGCATGGTGTATCTCTTAGCAAGACTCAAAGTCCTAAGACTAATAATGAGCGAAAGAGAATGAATGGTATTCCATATGCTTCAGCAATTGGGTCTATCATGTGCTATGTTATGTACTAGACCCGATGTCTCGTGTGCTCTAAGCATGACGAGTAGGTACCAATCGGATCCCGGTGAACCACATTGGATAGCAGTCAAGAATATCCTCAAGTACTTAAGAAGAACTAAGGATGTATTCTTGGTCTTTGGAGAAATGGAAGAAGATCTTGTAGTAAAAGGCTACACATATGCTAGCTTCCAAACCGACAAAGATGATTTCAGATCACAGACAGGATTTTTGTTTACGCTGAATGGAGGCACTGTGAGTTTGAAAAGTTCCAAGCAAAGTACCATCGCTGATTCTACAACCGAAGCTAAGTACATAGCGGCATGTGATGCAGCTAAGGAAGCCGTTTGGATCAAAAAGTTTATTAGTGATTTGGAAGTCGTTCCAAGCATCAAAGATCCTATTGAACTTTACTGTGACAACAACGGTGCCATTGCACAAGCAAAGGAACCAAGATCACACCAGAGATCCAAACACATACTTCAACGTTTCCACATTATACGAGAGATATGCGAAAGGGAAGACGTAAAGATATGCAGAGTAGACACTGATGACAACGTGGTGGACCCATTAACTAAATCTCTCCCGCAAGCTAAGCATGATGGTCATGTTAGGTCCATGGGTATTCGATACATGGGAGATTGGGCCTAGTGCAAGTGGGAGAATGTTAGTGTTATGCCCTAGGCCTATGATTGATAGACTTATGTGTTGACATTATTTATTATTATATGAAAAGTTTATTATTTGATTATTATATATCTTGAATATTTGTCTGTAATAATCTCCGTCCCTAATTATTAAGTGAATAATTAGTATAAATGTTAATGGATAATCATATGATGATTATATGCATAGAGATGCACATTAAACTTATGGTTCCTTGTTAGAGAACAAGTGACTGGACTTGACCCGTTTGAGATTTATGTCATGGTCAAATGTCATAATTAAATCTCATAAGGTTACTTCATTTAGTCCCTAGACCTGAGATTATCATGACCTTACATATGATGAAAGTCATGTTTGATTTCAGTCAAACGATATCTTAACACGATATCTATAAAGGCTATCTTTGGCATGATCGGATTCATGATGGAAAGGATGATAAGTCAAGATGGAATTTGTCCCTCGAAAGAGAGATATTTTGCTTGGGCCCCTCAATGAGTGATAATGATGAAAGTGTATGGCCATACCCCAATGCGATTGGATTATCATTATACTCGGAATCGAGAAAGCATTGAACAAAGACAAGTTGACGAGGACCATGACTTGTGTTCAATATAACATGGTGAGTCAAAGGGAGAAATGGAAGTGTACCATTGGAAATGTGAACTATTACGTTATATTATTTTGGTAGACATAATGGCTTGCTAGAGTCCTCTTATGTTTTATGAGTGTCGACATGATAGAGCTCATTGCCAACATAATATAATCCTATTGGGTCACACAGAACTAGAATGAATTGATTAAACCAGAGGAAGAATGATTGATACTCCTGATGAGGCATAAGACATCGCACGACAGAACTTGGCCATGGGCTTCGACTGGTCGTGCGACACTTCATGCCATAAGGCGGTTTACAGACTGGTTTCCTAATTTGATTAGGAAACAAATACCATACTAAAGTAGTATATATATGAAGGTCTGTCAACCCTAATATTCTAGCCGAATTTCTGAAAAGAAAATCACAACAAAATTCTCAATATTCTTCCAAGATTTAAAGGATCTAGCAATCTACAAGAAATAGTTCTTGGTTCATTCAAAGGTGTGGATACCGAAAGAGGGTCTTCGCTCGTTCAACGATCAAGGCCTAGAGTTCGAAGCTTGTATTCAGAATCACATCAATACATCGTTCGATAGCTCAAGTACGGAAAGCATTCATGGTTGGTTATTTCTATCTCATAGGAATTCAAGTTAATTGTATAGAACGGATCCTAGGCTCTTGGGTTTTATGTTATTAGATGCTTAATTCTGCTGCGCATGGACCCATAAAACCCAACAGTTCTGGTGTTGGGCACGACTCGTGCCCGGTAGCATGAGTCGTAACCATGCTAAGAGAAGTCGTGCGACAGTTGTTCCCTCACTGGAAAAAGTCGTGACCTGGGACGACAGATTCTGTTGGGCTTGTAATAGGGCACGAGTCGTGCCCTACCCTGCATCCTTGAACAATTTTCTAAGCGTTGAACACCTAGTCTACGCAGTATATAATTGAGCACTCTTCAACCATGATTCTAGTACAACTTTAATACTACACTATGGAACTTTAAATGGTCCAAATGGATAATGAAAAAGGTTTTAAATATTGTCTCAAAAAGGGTTGGAAGGCAATTGTTAAACTTGAACCAAAGTTGATAAAACTTGGTATTTTCATATGAAACCTTTATTGAAGGTGTCTAATGTTATATTATAAATGCGTAGGGTTACTTGTATGTCATTATACCTCTACGGGGTTACATGTATATGGTTATTGGGTTAATTAGTGCATTAAATAAATGTTGCACTACTTCATTGGTTTGGGCAGGAGTGTGAATACCCTGTTACTGAATTATAAATTGTGTATTGAATATGTAGGCCTCGTATGTGATACATGGTGCCTTACGTGGTTATATTTACATGGTTGTTGGTTCAAATAATGTTTAGAAGGTGTAATAGGCTAATTGCTTGGTTGGAACCTTTATAGAAAGTGTTCAACATTATGACATGAGTGCGTAGGGCTACTTATATTATATTGTACCCCTACGTGGTTACCTATAGATGGTTATTGGTTTAGATAGTGCATGAAATATATGTTGCACTACTTCATAGGGTTGAGCATGGATATGTAGGGCTTATTCAATATACATTGTACCCTATGTGAGTGCATATTCATGGTGGATTGTGCACATGGTGTTTAAATACTTGTTGCACTGTTTCATTTGTTTGAGCATTAGTATTAATACCATGTCATTGGATTGTTGTTATTCAATAGTGTTGAAATATATGTGCACTATTGTGATTGGTTTAACATGAGTTACAGTACCATGTTATATATATATATGTGTATTGATGTCCCATGGGGTGGACTTAATTTCAAGTATCTGTTATGTGCTTGAATGTAGTTGTATCAGCTGAGCCTTGGGGGTATAGGGAATACGATCACTTATGAGAAGATATTTCATAAGGTGCTTGGATTTCCTTATACTTATGACCATTCACCCCCTTCTGTGACCACGGAGTGGGGGTACAGCTTTTGTGGATAGGTATGAACCGTTCACAAGATAGCACGGCAGCTTATATGGATCTTTGCAAGGGGTCATATAAGATGTGGATATGCACCAGTTCACAAAATGAGAGGAGTATAACTCCTACCGTAGTACTACATATGACTTAGAGGGGAAAGGTAAAGAGAAGGTAACGAAATGTGTTTATCGCTTTACTAATGTGATATGGAGCAACCTATTTATGTGTTGCATATTAGTTGAGCAACCTGTGTGTGTTGCATATTATATGAGCAACCTGTTTATGTGTTTCCTATTGTAGGACTTGCTGGTTAAGCAGAAAAGGTAACGTAAAGTGTTTACTGTTTTCCAAATGGGATTGTGAGCAACCTGTTATGTGTTGCATATTGTATGGCATATTGTTGCATACATAATAGCTTATTCAGATTTATTCTCACCCCTTCTCCCTTTACTGTTTTAGATTCAGTTGAGACAGGTGGACCATACCGGTGAGGCCGTTAAGGAGTTTGGATCGTATTTGGGTTGTCAGGGTATGTATATATTTGTGCGGGAGTTGGGAGTAGTTGTGGTTATTTTATATTGGGAAACTGTTATAAAACATTTTCAGTATGTTATGTTGTAATTAATCTTGGGATTGGTTTGTTTTAAAGTTGTCTTATGTAAGCCGTTACAGTTTTAGTACTTGTAACTTATACAGGTTATAACTGGTAGAAGCAGGTTTTTATATCACCTCCAGGTAGAGAGGTTATTTTGAAATTGTTTTGAAAATGGGTTATTATACTTTTCAAGTTAATATAAAGAAAAGTTTTTTTCAAAAAGGGTATTTTGGGACCCTTTATCCTAGGACACGAGTTTTAGGTTTCGGGAGTTGGGAGGCGCTCACACGCATTCTCCTTCGAAGTGGGACCCGTTGTCTGATATGACCTCATTTTGGATGCTGTATCGGCATATGATGTTTTCATTGAGGAAATGTGTGACCTTCTTGCAAGTTAGAATTTTTGTATGACTTGGCTTTGACCCATTTTTTGAAGTAGTCGATGGCGACCAAGACGAACTCGTGGCCGTTGCTTCCGGGCGGAGCGATTTTCCCGATGACGTCGATTCCCCATATGGCGAAGGGCCAGGGAGTAGTCATGAAGTAAAGATCGTGAGGAGGATGGTGATTGAGGTTGTAGTACCGTTGGCACTTGTCGCAGCTTCGGACAAAGTGGATGCAGTCTGCCTCCATGGAGATCCAGTAGGAGCCCATTCGAAGAATGAACTGCATCACGGCTCTGGCGTTCATATGGGGGCCGCAAGCCCCATTGTGGACTTCATTCATGAGCTCATTTGCTTTTACTTTGCTGATGCAGCGTAGGAGCGGTCCTTGGTAGCATTTTTTGTAAAGCATGTCCCCAAGGATGACAAAGTGAGAGGCAAGGCGTTTTAGGTCCACGATGCTCTTGGCTTTGATTCCTTCTTTGCGTTGGCCTTCCTCGTTCATGAAGGTGGCTTCCCCGTTCTTGAGGTATTGGAAGATTTGGTTGTACCACGGCTCATTGATAGGCTCGGGCTCTGGTTCAATCTCGTAGCAGTAGGCAGAAATTTCCTTTCTTCCTAATTTGAATGGCTTGATTGCCTTCCCCTCGGGGATTTCTACGAGTGAAGCCAAGGTGGCTAGGGCGTCTGCAAACATGTTCCGGTCTCTTGGCAAGTAGTGAAAGGTAACCTCTTTGAATTGTGTGATGTGGTCTTCCATACAGGCGTGGTATTTTTGGAAGCCTGGGTCTATCATTTTCCATTTGTTGGAAACTTGAATGATGATCAGGGCTGAGTCCCCGTAGACCTCTAGCTTCTGGACATTCCTTTCAAGTGCGGCATCTTGTCCGGCGGTGCAAGCTTCGTATTCGGCGGCATTGTTGGTTACCTCGAAGTTCATCTTTATGGCGATTGGGGTATGCTCGTACTTTGGGTCAACTAAGAGCATACCAATGCCATTTCCTCTTTTGTTGGCTGCTCCATTGAAGAACAGCTGCCATCGGTTTTTGCCTTCAAGTGTGAAGATTCCTTCATCTAGAAATTGTGGCTCGGGGCCTTAGGCCTCGTCTGTTGGGAAGTCGGCCAGTTGTTCGGCCATTACTCGTCCCTTCATTGACTTCTGGTTCACGTACTTGATGTCAAACTCCGCCAGGAAGAAAGACCATTTGGCCAGCCTCATTGACAGTGATGGTTTGTCGGATAGGTACTTGACTGGGTCCATTTTGGAGACCAAGTGCACTATGTGCGACTGCATGTAGTGTCGTAATTTTCCGACAACCCATACTAGAGCTGTGGAGGTTTTCTCAAGGGCTGAGTAGTTGAGTTCGCTGCCTTGAAACTTTCAACTGACGAAGTAGATGGCATTCTTGACTCGTGACTCTCTCTCTTTTCTTGACAGAGCATGGCTCCAACTGCGGTGTCGGTCACAGTTAGGTATAGCAATAGTGGCTTCTCCTCGTGGGGAGGACAGAGGATTGAAGGACTCAAAAGGTACGCCTTTATCTTTTTGAAGGCATCTAGGCATTCCGGGTTCCATTCGATGTCTGCATTCTTCTTCATTAGTCGGAAGATTGGATCGCACATGGAGGTCAACTGATTGACAAAGTGACTGATGTACTGCAGGTGGCCCATGAAGCCTTTTACTTTTGTTTGGGTTTGCGGTGGTCTCATTTCGATTATGGCCTTGATCTTTTGAGGATCAACTTCGATGCCTCGCTCGGTGACCATGTATCCTAAGACTTTGCCTCGGATGACTCCAAATGTGCATTTGGCAGGGATTAACCTCATTGAGTGTTTTAGAAGATGGTCGAAGAACTTTCTCAGGTCGATGAGGTGTTGTCCGTATGATCCCTTTGAGTGGATGATCATGTCATCGACGTATACTTCGATCTCCTTGTGTATCATGTCGTGGAAGAGTGTGGTCACTGCCCGTTAGTAGGTAGCCCCAATGCTATTTAGTTCGAACGATATCACTTTGTAGCAGTAGGTTCCCCAGGGGGTTGTGAAGGCTGTTTTCTCTTGGTCTTCTTCGGCCATCTTGATTTGATTGTATCTGGCGAACCCGTCCACGAAGGACCTAACCTCAAAATTGTTCGTAGTGTCTACCAACATGTCTATGTTCGGTAGTGGAAAGTCGTCCTTGTGACTTGCTTTGTTGAGATCTCGGAAGTCCACGCAGCAGCGTACTTTTCCGTTGGCCTTGGTGACCGTGACTATGTTGGAGGGCCATGTCGGGTATTCGATTACCCTTTTGAAGCCGACGCAGAGCATCTTTTCGATCTCTTCTTTGACTTGTAAGGACCATTCTGGCTTGATTTGGCGTAGCTTCTGCTTGATGGGCTTAGCCTCGGGATTCAGGGAATCCGATGTTCCACTATGGATGGATCTAAGTCGGGCATGTCTTGGTAGGACCAAGCGAACATGTCCACGAATTCTTTGCAGTGCAGTCAATGCGTTTTGCTCGGTGTCGATGAAGAAGCATCCGATTTGCGTCTCTTTTGGCTCTTCAGCAGTCCCCAAATTCACCTTGGTTAAAACCTCCTCGGCAGCTTGGGCCCGATTTTCCTCTCGTTCAACAACATGCTTAAAGATGTGTTTAATGTATTGTTCGTTAATGTGTCTGCTTCTTTGTCAAGTGAATCGTTATTAACTGTTTGTGATTTAGTTAATTTATCAGTTGTTAAAGATGCAATGAGAGGATACTCGGAAAGGTCGAAACTTTCATTAAGAACATATGGGAATACATTATTGGCTATGAATTCGTAATCTTCCGGCTTAAGGCCATCAGATGACTCGAGGGGCTCAAATTCAAAGATACTGGACTCAGAATGTGTTTCGACTCTGGACTCTAGGACGGGAGGGGTCAGACCAAGTTGTTCGATCATTTCCTTCTAGCTGGCTGCAGGTCCGGAGAGGGTGGCCCAGTTTTTTAGTGGCATTGTGGATGATCTCGAAAGGAGGCGAAGGGTCGAAAAGCTTCACACTGCTGTCCCCAATCATGGCTACCGTAGAGTTATCAGAAACAAAATTAATTAGGTCTGGCACCTCGATTTCTTCACTGCAGAGTTATTGTGGCAACGGCTCGTTCCAGGCATTGTCTGGGAAGTCTTCCGTTCTTGTCTTGGGAATTGCTAGTTCGAATGCTGACTTGTCTTGCTTGTTTGCGGCAGGGGTGCTGACAGGGAGTATGTCGAGTTCTTCCGCCAGAGAGGGGGTCTTCCCAAACCAAAATTCATTGTGAATAGTGGTGGTGATGGGTCCCGGTAGAGGTTGTGCGTCAAGGAACGCTCTTCTGACGGGGTTTGGCTCGAGGCCTCTGAACCTTTCAAGGCTTTGTTAGAGCTTGTCCATTGTTGCCGACCAATTTTGCTTGGCATTGATCGGCTCTTTCCTCTTTTCTGTGTCTTCGTTCGAACTGCCGACTTTCTTTGTGAAGTACCGGGCTTTGTCGAAGCTATAATGGCGGAGGTCAAAGATTGCGTGCAAGCCTCTTTTGTCAGTAGCGAAGTGTTTCCGTGCAGCTTTTCTGTCTTCCGCAACGTCTTTGGGAGTAGGGACATACACTAGGACATGGTGGGTATTTTGTTCTTTGACCTTGATGATATGTTGGGTACCTTGATGGCGTTTGCCCAAACCAAGCCCCGGGATGTAGTTCATGAGCTTCATCATCTTCATAGTAGGAGGGATCCGGTCCTAAGTCAAGGGAAGGTCTATGTGGCATACTTGGGCCTTTAGGCTTTCGACTGTGAACCCTGTAAGCATCATGCCTTTGTTGTTGTGCTTGATTTCCATGATTGGGATGCCGTTTGTGTTGGTCCCCTCGGTAGTTATGCTGTCCCTATAGATGATGGTGAGATCACTTCCCTAGATGAACTTTACGTACTGGTGTAGAGTGGATGCCACCCTATTGATCTGGTGTAGCCAAGGCCGGCCCAAGATGGCAGTGAAGGTGATCGGGATGTCGATGACCTGGAAATCTGTTGGCATCTTCTGTTTTCCGAACCATAGGTTCAGAGTGGCTATCCCCAGGACTGAGCAGGACGTTGAGTCATATGCTTTGATCATCTGAGTTGAAGGCTTTAGATCAGTTGGCTTGATCCCTAGAAAGTCCATCATTTTGGATGGGAGGACGTTCAAGGCGGATCCCCCGTCTACCAAGACCCAAGGGAGGCGACACTCGTCAAGTTGAACAGTGATGTAAAGAGGCTCGTTGTGGTCAGCCCCGAATTTCGGTAGATCGAGCTCCGTAAAGGTAATAATGTTACCGTAGTGAACGTTGTCGATCATTTGGACTGCTTCATTGGGTGTCACGTTGATGGGTACCATGGTCTGGGCCAGGATTTCTTCCAGCTTGAGTTTGTGCGAGTAAAAAGAAGTGAGTAGGGACCAGAGGGATATGTTGGCCTGAGTGCGCTTGAGCTGAGTTAAGATTGGGTCTTTAGCCTTTGGGTCAAATGCTTCAGCTTCTTTGGCGTAAGGGCCCTTTTCGGTTCGAGGCTCATGGACGGCTGGCCTTTTGTCTGTCCTTGGGGATTTAATTGGAATTTGGCCGGAACGCGTCACTACGTTCATTTCTGGCTTCACTCCTTTCATTGTTTCTCCCACTTCTGTCATGGGAGGGCAGGCCTTGGTTGGCGTAGGTCCATGCCTCGCATTTCAGCTCGTTCAACGTTATTGCTTTTGTTGGAGCGTCAACGATGACCTTGATGTCTTCCCAAGATAGGGGTTGGGGTATCAGGACCCTTAGGCCGTTGGTGGCTGTGCAGAGCTCGTCCCAGCTAATCATGGAGTAAAGGTTGTTGTGATCTCGAGTTGAGTCAAGCTGAGGAGATTTGTTGGAGTAGATGACGTAGTAGTCAAACTTTCCCGACGGTTCTCCTAGGGTTTCGACTGTGGGATCGTTTGCTTCATATCTCTTTTTCAATTTTTGTTGAGAAGAGGATTTCTTCTTTCTTGAAGGACGATCCTTGTTTATTTTGTCTTGGAAATCCCTCTCCAGACAAGTGGGGCAGTCGCAGACGTCCCATCAGATGTGTTCATCATTTTGTGGCGGTCTTGGGACCTCGGGGCATTTACTTGACACGTCTTTCCCTGGGGATCTTGTGGCTTCATGTCGTAGATGCGGGGCTCGTACAGGGGCAAAGGATTGTCTCCTGGGGGACAATGAGAGACGTTGGGAGCTGCGGGAGCGGGTTTGTCCATGGGAGCCCCATGTGGTCGGGGGGTGGCTAATGTTCCAAAATGATGCATGGCACCTTCGATCCAGGCCTGTTGCTCGCGGCGTTTTTTGAGAGTTATGACAACTTGACAAACTTCCTCCATTGTTGGGAAATTTCCCGGGGGTAAGATCCCGTTTCCCTCGTTGTTATCTGCCAACCTGGCCATGGGGAGTTGATGGACTGTCCGGGTGGCTGTACTGGGAAGGCTGTTGGACCTTGCGGCTTTGACACTGGAAGAATAGTTCCCAGGTACTCTCGATCATATTTGGTTCGCTGGAGGGGGTGACGGGTAAGGTTTAGATATGGGAAGGCCTTTTTCGGATAAGGGGGGAAAGCTCATGCGACATGCAGTTTCCGTTTTTTTTTATTGTTTTAATTTACTTAAAACGTGTTTTCTCATAATCCTAAGTTGGTTGAAAAAGATTGCTCTTCTTTTTCGCAACTATGCTAGATCCTGGGTCAGTGGAGACCATCAGTGCGGCTATAAGCCCCTCGTTTTGCACCTGTATTTCGACATCCCAGGGTGGACAGCCCCGGGCGAGGGTCCTATAGGGCAAGCGATTTCCATCGGCCTAAAGAAAAAATCTGAACCTAAGGACCGAGCCTGTCATGTTCATTTTAATGCATCGGCCATGTGAATAGTGAGTAGAGCTGGCGCCTGAGTCAAGATCGGGTCGAGAGTTTGGCATGACCTCTCTTTACCTTTCTTGCGCAAGGGATCTGTGATGTTAGGCGTTGGCTAGGTCATATTGTCATGGCTGACGTATTAAAGGCTTGATGACATGGTGTTATGTGGGCATGGATGTATATCCGGGACGGAGCATTGTCTGGGTGTAGCTTTGAAAATCAAGATCGGGTCAATATTTTAGCATGACCTTTCATCATCTTGCTTGCCCAAGGGATCTTGAGTTCCTAGCTTCAACTCAAAAAATGGCCGGCATGGGATATGTATCCAGGCTTTATGACACGGACTGGGTAAAAACCAACCGAGTCTGGACGGAGTGTGACGCAAGCGTGCATGGTTAACACTGGCTAGGATGAGATGTTTGGAATGATCCCATACACGTCCGAAAGGAGTCAGGAAGACCAATCGAACTACAACTGAGACCACTCCGGGTTTAGGGTTGTAGTGTGCATTGTACAGGATAAGAGTGCGCGTAGTGTGCGGTCACTAAAATTCTTTTTCTGAGCAAAACAGAATTTTTTGCAGAATTTTATATTTATGTACACAGATGTATTACGATGCATTTTTTGTATTTTTTATTTTTTTTGGAAAAAAATAAGTAAAGCACATGCACACACACACACACAACAGTTAAAGAAACGGGTAAAATGAAAGTTTGACCATCATCATTGTATTTAAAAATCTTTTATTTTTTGTTTAAAAGTTTTTAAAACAAAACCTGCCCAGCAAAGCCGCCAACTGAAACTACCCGAATCCGGCTGCGCAAGCCCCGACATCTTACTCGTTTTCGTTCGAGTTGGGAGGTGTCGCTGTGTTTGTTTGGAGGAGTCGCCACACCGTTTTGATTTAGCCCAAAACATTGAAAAAAGGCTTGTTTAAAAACTGTTGTTGTGTGATGAGATTTTGAGATCGGAGGTCAGGTTACGCCTCGGGAAGAGAATAGAAGTGCTCACCCGAGTCGCCTCGTATGCACGAGTCTTTCGATATCCCTCTTTCTTTAAAAGTTGTGTGTATGTGTGTATGTGCTTTTAAAAAAGCATGTTGAGTATGATGTCTACATTGTATGTTATGTATTGAAATAAATTGAAATAGTTTGGGAAGGAAGCCTTACCAATGTTGGTTCGTGTCTGTCTTCCACTGGGGAATAGTGTTTGAGTGTGAATAGTGCTTTGGGACGGACCGAGATTGCTTCGGGGATGTGCCGGTGTCTGCGGACAGAGCTTCGGCGTGCCTCAGAAATGTCAGGTGTGTCCTTAGAGAGAGGTTCGATGTTCCTCGGGAGTGTTGGGTGTACCCGGGTAAAGGATTGGCGTGCGTCAGGATCGTCGGTTGTGCTCGGTCAGAGGTTCGGCGTGCCTCGGGATGCCTCGGGATTGTTGACTGTGCTCGGGCAGAGCTTCGGCATGCCTCGGGATGGACCGAGATTGTCCGGCAGAACTCCGGGATGGACCTGGACGCCTCGGGATGGGCCGAAATGTCTCGGAATGGACTGGCAAGGCTTCAGGATGCCTCGAGAGTGCCTCGGGGCAGCTCGGGAGCGTCTCAGGAGCGCTCGACTGGGCTTCAAAGCACCTCAAGGGGGCTCGGAATGCGCCGGAGGGAACCGAAAGGGATCGGGAGTGCCTCGAAATGACTTAGAGGGGAGCCTGAAGGCTGGGGGAGAGAGGAGAGAATGGAGGTGTGAAGAAAATGAGAGGGGGAGCCCTCTATTTATAGGCGTGAGAAAACTGCAAAATGGTCTGTACGGACCATTCTGCAAAACCAAATTTTTGGTTTTCCTGGATTTAAGGGAATCTCGTGGACTTTAAGGAAATTTTGCAATTATGTTGTCTGGGGTGCAAAATGGTCCGTACGGACCATCATGCAGGCCAGATATTTTGAAAATTTTCTAAAAAGTCCTTTTGCCTTGTTTTATCCCAGAAAGGTCCCACCTTGGTTTGGTTGGTGGTTTGGGGGGTGTGTTTGAAGGTTACGGGTGTTCGGGATCACGTTTGTGTGAGTTCGCGGTGTTTCCCGTGTGCTTGGAAGGGAGAGATCCAGATTGGGGTACTTACAGATATGGAGCTGAAGAAGGAGGACGAAGAAGAAGATGACACTAGTGCAACCCGTCCCTTCTCCAAAGAAATTAATGATGTACCTCCAAACCCTGCCTTTAAAGTCCCAAGCTTTTACAAGTAAGCAGGAGCCACCGACGCAAAGGACCATGTACAAAGTTTCGAATCCACTATGGCCCTCCTCACCAAAGCAGATGACATTCTCTGCAAAGCTTTTGTGAGTACCTTCTCCGGAACAGCGTTGACCTGTTTCCGTGAGCTATAAAAGGGAAGCATTAATAGTTGGAGGAATATGAGGAGGAAGTTCCTGGATCACTTTGCCATGGCAGGGAAAAGGAAGAAGAGACTAATTGACCTTGCTAACATCGAGCAAGGGAAGAATGAAACCACTCTGAGCTACTATAATAGGTTCAGAGCCATGGTAGACCAAGTAGAAGAAAGCCTAACAGACAGGGAGGTGATCGTCTTCTTCAATTCCAGACTCAGATCCGGACAGCTGATATATGAACTCTCCGCCAGAGAGCCCAAGTCTAAATCTGATTTATTCAATGTGACATATGTCATAGCCATGACGGAAGAGAAAAGCAAGAGAAAGTCTGATAAGACAGAGACAGAGACAACTGGAACCAACCAGGTTTGGAAGCAGCTACAAGGGGAAAAACAGAACACGAGGAACTGAAAAGACTGAGATCTTCACCCCCCCTCACCAAGCCCATCACTGAAATTATGCAATTAGTGAATCTTCCAAATCCCTACCCGCTCAGTGACCAACCAAAGTACCCACGTGACCCATCCAAGCAATGTGATTTCCACAAAGACTATGGTCACAACACTGAGAACTGCTTCTCCCTCAAGAAAATGATCTAGAAGTGGGTTGATGAAGGCAAACTTGATCGCTACGTCTTGAAGAAGGATGGCAAGCGAAAAAGGCAAGAAGCCAGTGATGACAAGGATACTGATGAAGAAGAAGACAGGCCTCCCAGGGCCAAACTCCATTAGAATCTCCTAGACACAGTTCTGTCCATCTTAGATATAGCCCCTCATCTCATCAAACGGCCAGAACTCGGGGGCCACCTATGACTTGAGATAAGGAGAACTGCGGGACGTAGACGAACCAGTTGGAAGGGAGGTACTAGATGGTCATAAAGACAACAATGATACAGTTATGTCCGTCTTAGATATAGCCCCTCATCTCGTCAACGGTCAGAACTCGGGGGCCAGCTATAACTTGAGACAAGGAGCGCTGCGGGACGCAGACGAACCGGTTGAGTTCATTATTTCTACAAACAATGCAATTCAAATTTTATCATGAGCAGAGCACTTTCATTAATTCTAGTTTTAATGTATTTTTATGGTTATTGTTGTTAGTTTTTACTTTTCTAGAAAGGTAGGATTGCAATTTGATGTAATCGCTTCAATTTACGAAATTTAATTCGTCAACATGCAAGTCAACTACCAAGACAACACTTGAAGACGAGGAACCCTCCTCGGCCTTCGAAAGGGCAAGCTCCCACCATTTTATCACCCAAGACCCATGACCAAGTGAGTTTTCTCCTCGTCATGGATAGGTGAGAGAAAAACCATCTACGACATATGTACGAGTCATCTTCCTCGTCATAGAAAGATAAAAATGAAGAAAGCCCAACGTTTGGATGAGGAAACACCTCGGCTCTAACGACTAACGCGGCAAAACCATCTACGACCTATTTACGAGTCATCTTCCTCGTCATAGAAAGATGAAAAAGAAGAAAGCCTAACATCTGGACGAGGAAACATCTCGGCTCTAATGACTAATACGGCAAAACCATCTACGACCTATGTACGACTCATCTTCCTCGTCATAGAGAGATGAAAAAGAAGAAAGCCCAACGTCACGACGAGGAAACTCCTCAGCTCTAACGACTAATGCGGCACATCAGTCAAGACAAAGGAATCCACCTCGTCCTAATGACTTAAAACGGGCAAAATCACTAAAGCCGAGCTAGCTTCCTCGGTCTAAATTATCGAAGGTACGAGAAGACCTTCCTCGGCTACCATAAATCATTCATACATAATGCAAGCATACGACACATAGTCAACGATTCATATGTCAAAGTAGGAAATGAAAGACGACGTGAATTAGAAAAGAGGGTCATTTCATTAAATATTCAAGATAAATTACAATGCCCTATTCTATCACAACAAAATAAGAGAAAATCTTAAGTACGATTGCCGGTGAAAGGTTCCTCAAAGAACTCCATCATCCCGTCATCAGTGTTCACCTCGGCTTCAATAGTGGGAAGGGTGGTTTGCTGAGTTTGAGCATCAACTTGAGTCTCCTTGTTGATCGGCTCTTTGACATGAGCATCCCCCTCTTCCTCGATGCTAAGATTCTCGTCCTCATCCCTTGCAAGGATAGCATTAAGGTTTTGGGGATCGACAGGGGGAGGAACCCAAATAGGATGGCCTGCCTGCTTGTCAGCTTCAGCAATCAGTCCCAAGGCATATTCTGAAAATGGGACAAGGTAATGGAGGGCCCTGGATACCTCATCGTAGGAATCTTGAGTTATAAGCCGGGCAAGCGTTTCCAGATCCAAGCCGAGGGAAGTGTCGGTCATGATCCTTCAGGCTAAATACAAATAGCCATCGGAAAATATAGTAGCCGTCTCCTCGGCTACAGTATCTCGAAAGGCCAGGCTAGCCTTATATTCAGAAAGATCTTCCTCGATTTGTTGGGGCACGCCGGCCTCCACCTCCTTAAGCCGGGCTCCAGTCGCCTCGGCTTCATCAGACTTAGCTTTGAGCTCAGCCTGGAGCCCCTCGATAATGGCCTGCCCGACCCTGGCATCCTCCTCAGCCTTGGTGCGCGCCTTCTCGTCTTCCTTTTTAGCTTTGGCCTTAGCCGCCTGCTGTGAAATGTGGTGCCCAAGATCGCGGCGCTTTTTGTTTGAACCGCTTTCTCGTGTAAGGGGTCACCGCCTCACATCGGTTTGAAGACATCCGATTTAAATTGAAAAACGGAGTCGCCAAGCCATTTTGATTTCCTCAAAACTTTGAAAAAAAGGATTTGGGTCCAGAGGTTAAGTTACCCCATGGGAAGAACGTTTGGCGTTCACCCAAGGAGCCTTGCCGAAGCAAGTCTTCCAAGATCCGACTTTCGTGCTTGACTTTGTTCTTTCGTGTGTGGGATATGTTTTGTTAAAGGAGGGGGAATGTGCCAAGTGGTCTTCCGGACATATAAACCATGAGTTGGTTATCGCTCGGGATTCCTTGGATTTTGATATGTTCGGGACTTTGATCCCGTACTCATCTTGGACTTACGACCATCATTATGAGACCTTGAGTCACATGTGATCAATATAGGGACACCTCTTTTAAAGTCCAAGAATGAGATTCTTTAGAAAGGAAGGACATTTTCCCATCAATCCTACATCTTGAGACGATTTAAGCTTGATAGGGACATTTGTGCTCGTCTCAAGTGATGATCGGAGATGTAGGGGCTCAAGTTTATCCTTTTCTAAAGGAATATCCGACTATGGCATCTTTAGGTGGAGGAAATGATGTAAAGATATGACCTTTACACCATTACACCTCAAGAGATGCTTCAAGTATCAAAGGGACTAAGGGGAGGGGTATAAAGATTGGATCTTTATACTCATCCTATGCCTTTTTGTTCCTTAAGAAGGTCACTAGGCAATCCTTCGAGAGTGATCCAACCATGAGGGACATGGGGAATGCATTTTTAAAGTAAAGATGACATTTTTATACAAATATGTGTAAGGAACACTATTCAAGCTAGGACTAGGAATGTAAAGGGATGACCTTTATGGCTTTCCTATGTCCTTTAAGAACTATTTAGGTGGACAATCCTTGGAAGCAAGGTCTATGGGGAGGGGGATGACATTTATGAATAAAGATGACATTTTTAATGGAAAGATGACATTTTATATGGAAAAAGATGACATTTTCACATCATCATGTGAGAAATCCACCCTAGAACAAGCCATTTTTTGTCTTATTGTTCATCCTTGGGATGGATCCTCCATGAATCCCATGTGAAAAGGGAATGGGGGATATTATGATCTACATGGATAAAGACTTGATTTTATAGCAATAAATCAAATATAAAGCAAGTAAATAGCAATATAAATGGCAAGGATCAATATAACAAGAATAACAAGTATATTTAAAAGAGAAGAGGAGGAGAGGTTACCAATGGTGGTGTTCCTCTATCTCCCTTGAAGGTTTCCTAAGGAAGGAGCAACTTTGGGGGGGTTTTGGAGAGGAGGGAGGTGATTTTGGGAGGTTTCAGATTTCTGGAATTTTGTGTTTTGAATTTGGCAGAGGAACAATGCTCAAAATTTCCTTTCTAAAATGAATAGAGGAGGCCTCTAATTATAGGCAAATTTGTGCTTCCTAATAAAGTCGTGCGGCTGTAACCTTTGGCTAATGAAGTCGTGCGGTCTTATCCATTAGTGACTCTGCCTGTTTCTAGAATCATGCAAGGTGGCATTCTAAAAGCTCTTTCCAACGAGGGACTACATGGAATTTTAATTCCTAACAAGTCCTTCACCCCTTAGAAGGTTTGGGAAAGTTCCCAAATTGCCCCTGAACTTTAGGAAAGTCTGGGGAATTGCCGGGAAACTTAATCGGAAGGCATGAGCCAGATTTAGGTACTTACAGAAGCCCCTCAGCAAAGTCACTTGCAGGGCGAGTGGGGTTGTCGATAAAAAAAGGATCCAATCTGGCGAACTGCCGAGACGGATTGGGTGACCAAGGTGGTCGAGTGGCTGAACCTTTGGAAGGCTACCTACGTATCCCGGAGGAATCAAGCCATGATCGTAGTTCGGAATCCACTGGGGAATGGCGAAGAGAAACTGGTCCCTTGCATAGGGAAATGGAAGGAAAGTGACCTAGGAGGTCAAATGGCTGATCCTACTGGGGATATGCCAGATGAAGGAAGTGACCAATGTGGTCGGGTATCAGGACCTTTATGAGGGGCTACTTCACTACTGAGGAGTGATGAAAGACAAGGGTGACCAATGTGGTTGGATGGCTGGACCTTTATGAAAGTCTACCTACGTATCCCGGAGGAATCAAGCCTTGGTCGTAGTTCAAGTCTCACTAGATAGTCATGAACGATGTCTAGGATCCTTGAGGTTTTGACGATTAATGGAGGTTGTCACCTGATTGATAATTAATGGCGGTTGTCACCTGATTTGACAATTAATGGAGGTTGTCGCCTGATTTGACAATTAATGGAGGTTGTCGCCTGATAGACAATTAATGGAGGTTGTCACATGATGAGACTAAAGCTTACGTCGCTATCGAGGAGATAGAGATAGCTAAAGTTCGGAGAAACTGAAGCGTACTTCACTATCTATGAGATAGAGGTAGCTAAAGTTTGAAAAACTTGAGCATACTTCACTATCTATGAGATAGAGGCAGCTAAAGTTGGAAAAGCTTAAGGGTACTTCACCATATATGAGATAGAGGTAGCTTAAGTTTGAGAAACTTGAGCGTACTTCATTATCTATGAGATAGAGGTAGACTAAAGTTTGAGTTCTGACAATTCGGAGGATGTCACCTAGCGTTATTCCGTTATAACGGAAGTCACGGAGGCGTCTCGGGAGGAAAGTTTATTCTCCTTAGAGATAACGGATATCCTTGGGAAACAGCGTTACTCTGGCTAAGAGATAACGGGAATTGTATGCCTAAGTGGAAAATCCAGGGGCAAAAGTGTAAATTCAGCTCAGAGCGAATGAGGCCGCCCGACATGAGGTGGAGAAAAAGAAGCCGTACGGCTTTGAATCTATTTAAACACATTTTGAAATGGGCAAACAGCCATTGCTGCTTGTTTCTGCCGAGGAAGAGGGAGAGAGGAGAGAGGGAAATTTTCAAAATTCTTCAATTCTCTTGCTTCTTTGGCTTAAGATGGATCCGAAGGGGAACATTGTGCCTAGGCAAGCACGAAGGACCTTGTCAGAAGCCGCTAGGAGGAGGAGGGAGCTCGTTCGAACAGAGCGAAAATATGACTTCAACACACCTCCTTCCGAGCTCTATCCCGGTAGGAGGGAGCACAAATCTACGAAACCTCAATCTATTGGGGTAAGCATTCTCGATTTGCTCGATTTTGTCAATTTTGATTGGAATTTTGATATTTAGGGCTTGACCCGATTTTTTTAGGAATTTTTCAAATTTTCCTATGATTTTTGTTGATGATTTTGGGAATTTGATGATTAACCTATGAGGCTAAGGACATAGATGAACATGCATGTTCAATTCATTTGAGAAAAATATGAGAATGACCCTTTTTTTTTCAAAAAATAAAGTAGTAAAAATAATGTTTAAAATGTGACGGAGTCCTTGGATGTGCTAGAACTAGGTCAATTTCTGATCATGGATGGGAAAACAAGATTTTGGACGATGAAAAGGATTCATGCATGCCATTTTTTGAAAAATTAGTGCTTATGTGCAAAGAATTTTGTGAAAATTAGACTTTTGTACTTAGGATAGCAATGTGCTCGACATGACGTGTTTCAAATGATGAAGGACACGTTTTCTAGGCAAAGGATGCTAGAAATCTCTTATGAATGCTTTTCTTTGAAAGTATGTGCACTTTTGAATATATGCATGCTTTTGAGATGAGATGAAGGACTGACACATTTTTGTTGTGTTTTCTTACAGGAGAACAAGTCGAGGGGACCTTCAGAGGTGGCTGTGAAGTTGTGGGATAGGATGCCCAACTTCAAGAAGGATGGGGTGAATCCCAAGCAGCTGGTGATGGCGACCGGCCTTGATCTTTTCATTGATGCTATCAGTAGAGGTATCCATGTGACCTCTAAGAGCAAGGGGCTAGTCCAGACCCTTTCAATGTTCTGGTGGGACACCACTCACAGCTTTCATCTTAGCTAGGGGGAGATTACGGTGACTCCGGCCGACTTCACTGCTATCACTGGCTTGCGGTTCACTGGGAGGCCTGTGACCTGGAGAGATCACATTACTGCAGACGAGTTTAGAGCTCTAGTGGGATTTGACCTCCATCCTAAGGGGCTTGGGATGGAAACGAGGTATGTGGAGGTGGCGGTTCTGGAGGGTATGCAGGGGTTTGCCGCCAATGAGGTGACTTCCCACCAGCTCACGAGAGCTTTTCTGTGGTTGATGTTGTCAGTCACCATTTTTGCGAACTCTGGGACGTTGTCAATGCTTTGCCTGCTTGACTCTTTGGAGAACTTGGGTGAGGTTGGGGCGGTCTCTTGGGGTGAGGCCGAATTGGCTGAGCTTTATGTCTCTTTGGATCTGTACAGCCGTAACAAGGCTGCTTCTATGGACTGTTTTTCTTTTGCTTTGGAGGTACTCTCACTTTCTTTTCTCTCTTTTACTTTTCTGTCTTAAGAATTTTATGAGAGAAATGACTCTTTTGTTTTGAACATGCAGGTCTGGTTTTGCGAGGTGATCGGGTTCTTTCCTTGGAACCAACAGAGTGATCCGGAGATCTTCCCGGCCATGATTCGCTGGAGGGGAGAGGCAAGAGACAAGTTCATCGGGAAGACCCGAATTACTTTTGATTACAAGATGGTGAGACCGGTCATCAACAGGGACAGTCACGAGGGGGTTGATTTCTATCCTTGGGGGAGGTACCCAGGGGTTTTGCTAGGGGATGCCTTGGAGGTGACTAGGCAGAGGAGGTGGCTGATAGGGCTGACCTGTGATGTGATTTACTTAGGGGACCGCTTCTCCAGGCAGCATGGCTTTGTCCCTCCTTTGGATGCCATCACCCCTCATGATCCTCCACCGCTTATGCTGCAGCCTAGGAACTGGTCACCAGATGAGATAGCGAGGTATCAGGCCGGTGTGGCGGCCAAGGAGTATTTCGACTTTGCTACCCCATATGCCACCTTTGTGGAGCAGCGGTTGAGGACGCCGCAAAAGCTAGTGAAGATGGCCGTCACTCAGGGGTACGGGGAAGCAGAGCCGACTGATCCGCCTATGCCTCCTGCTCATCTCTCCTACGTGGTAAAGGGGGTACCAAGGAGGTTCATGGTGCCTGTTCCTGACATGAGGGAGCCCCGGTATACTTTGTCACCTGACAGCACTATAAGTATATCTAGGTTCCTTCTCTTTTCGGATTTCTCTGCTTTCTGCGATTTTGAGCTTTTCTTGAGACTATCTGAGTTTTTCTTCTCTTTTTTCGCAGGTTCCATCTCGTACTTATGATGGCTTGGTACGGCAGAACAGAGGTTAGAGGGATGTGTGTCGGTCCCTGCTGAGGAAGTTGGCCTGCGCTTCCAGGGCTGGGGCAAATGTGCAGAAGCCCATGCGTAAGAGGAGGCACGTTGGGAGCACAGCCTCTACCTCGTCGGCCTCGGAGTATCAAACCTCCTCTACCAGCGCTATGCCTCGGGGACAGGGGCCCAACACGAGCATTCTGAAGTAGCTGGCGGAGTATGAGCACGTGAATGTCAATCTTTCTGACGTGAGTGATGATGAGGACTTGATGAGGGATCCTAGCTTCTACGAGCTAAGCAGCGACGACGAGAAGTCGGAGGCTTAGGGTTCTTTAGGTTGACCTAGGAAAGGAGAGAAACAAACAATGAACACCTTTTATGCACAATTTGTTTATTTTTCATTTTATTTGGGTGCCAAGGAGGCGAAGACAATGTATTACTCTTTTATTTGCTTTTCTTATTTATGCTTTATGTTTTTGCATATTACTTGAGCCTCGGGGCAACGTTTTTGCTTGGAAATGGGGCTGAAACTGGGCCAAAATGGTTTGTGATGATATATGATTGCATGCATGGTGTTTGGACATGTTTTTATACAGGTTTTGTTGAGAAAGTGGGGTGAGAATTCCACTTGGGCAGCAGCTTTGGCTGCTTTGTAAATTTTTCTGCGAGAAGCAAAAAGACGCCCGTCCGGCCAGGTCTTTGGACAAATGTAGCCGTGCGGCTGGAAGTTTTGTCTGAACTGGTTTTTTTCAAATAAAATCAATGGATGGCCTTTTCATTTCATTTTCACCCTAGACTTGTCCCAACTGATCCCAGAGCACATTTTTGGCCAAAAGTCATCAACTTTGATCATGACCAATGGAGAAACCAATCAGATTGCAAAAGGGGAAAAGAGATCGTTTTCTGTCCGATCTTCAATCTTGGATGAGACACAACTTTTAATCTAACAAGGGGCTGTTCGATATCTCCTTCAAGATCAAATATTTATGGCATTTGAAGGATCTCCCGCCCGATTGGGACCTTTTGAGAGCCGCAGTGAGGTTTTGGGACATCCGGAGACTCGTTTACTGCTTTTCTTACAATGAACTCGTCCCAACCTTTGAAGACTTCCGGGCATTGATTGGGGGTCCAGAAATTGAGGCCGTTTCGATTCCTCTGACCGGAGACGTGCCGGTGACGGTAAAGTTGGCATCTTTTTTGCAAATTTCTCTGGAAGAGGCCGAGGGGATGATGGTAGCCCCTGACAGGATTGACCTTTCTGATATCCCGGGTAGGTTTGGTTCTCCGGATACGGATGCGACCACTGTGGCTATGGATGCCTTTATCCTCTGCGTGTTCTCATTTCTGTTCACTGCTGAGTCCTTAGGGGTCTGCCATGGTGGCCTTTTGGACATGGTTAGAGACTGCAGGGCTGGGAAAGACATCGTCCCGCTGGTTTTGGGCGAGACTCTGCCTCGTATTGACAGGATGGCTAGGGGAGACCATTTTATGAGGTCTGGGAGCCCAGTGGTGCCCAAGATCGCGGCGCTTTTTGTTTGAACCGCTTTCTCATGTAAGGGGTCACCGCCTCACATCGGTTTGAAGACATCCGGTTTAAATTGAAAAATGGAGTCACCAAGCCATTTTGATTTCCTCAAAACTTTGAAAAAAAGGATTTGGGTCCGGAGGTTAAGTTACCCCTTAGGAAGAACGTTTGGCGTTCACCCAAGGAGCCTTGCCGAAGCAAGTCTTCCAAGATCCGACTTTCGTGCTTGCCTTTGTGCTTTCGTGTGTGGGATGTGTTTTGATAAAGGAGGGGGAATGTGCCAAGTTTTCTTCCAGACGTATAAACCATGACTTGGTTATCTCTCGGGATTCCTTGGATTTTGATATGTTCGGGACTTTGATCTCGTGCTCATCTTGGACTTACGACCATCATTATGAGACCTTGAGTCACATGTGATCGATATAGGGACACCTCTTTTATAGTCCAAGAATGAGACTCTTTAGAAAGGAAGGACCTTTGCCCATCAATCCTACATCTTGAGACGATTTAAGCTTGATAGGAACATTTGTGCTCGTCTCAAGTGATGATCGGAGATGTAGGGGATCAAGTTCATCCTTTTCTAAAGGAATTTCCGACTATGGCATCTTTATGTGGAGAAAATGATGTAAAGATATGACCTTTACACCATTACACCTCAAGAGATGCTTCAAGTACCAAAGGGACTAAGGGGAGGGGTATAAAGATTGGATCTTTATACTCATCCTATGCCTTTTTTTGCCTTAAGAAGGTCACTAGGCAATCCATGGAGAGTGATCCAACCATGAGGGACATGGGGAATGCATTTTTAAAGTAAAGATGACATTTTTATGCAAATATGTGTAAGGAACACTATGTAAGCTAGGACTAGGAATGTAAAGGGAGGACCTTTATGGCTTTCCTATGTCCTTTAAGAACCATTTAGGTGGAAAATCCTTGGAAGCAAGGTCTATGGGGAGGGGGATGACATTTATGAATAAAGATGACATTTTTAATGGAAAGATGACATTTTTATATGGAAAAAGATAACATTTTCACATCATCATGTGAGTATCCACCCTAGAACAAGCCATTTGTGGTCTTATTGTTCATCCTTGGGATGGATCCTCCATGAATCCCATGTGATAAGAGAATGGGGGGTATTATGATCTACATGAATAAAGACTTGATTTTTATAGCAATAAATTAAATATAAAGCAAGTAAATAGCAATATAAATGGCAAGGAGCAATATAACAAGAATAACAAGTATATTTTAAAGAGAAGAGGAAGAGAGGTGACCAATGGTGGTGTTCCTCTATCTCCCTTGAAGGTATCCTAAGGAAGGAGCAACCTTGCATGTTTCTAGAATCATGCAAGGTGGCATTCTAGAAGCTCTTTCCAACGAGGGACTACGTGGAATTTTAATTCCTAACAAGTCCTTCACCCCTTGGAAGGTTTGGGAAAGCTCCCAAATTGCCCCTGAACTTTAGGAAAGTCCGGGGAATTGCCGGGAAACTTAACCGGAAGGCATGAGCCAGATTTGGGTACTTACACCTGCGCCGCTACAAGCTCCTCCATCAATGACTTCAACAAGCTTGCTACCTTAGCTTGCTCAGCCTCATTCTTCCTCACTTGGCCCTCAAGTTCTTTCATCTTGGCGTCCGTGGCCTTATTCTGGATGGCCTCATAGGCAGTAATTGTGCAAAGCTGCAGCAAAAATTAAGGAATGTCAGTAACACAATGACAAGAAACATAAAATCAAGTTATGAGGAAGCATACCTCGGCAGCAAGAAGGCCCTTCCTATTGGCATTATTCTCCTTATTCGGCTGAGTGGCAATCACTTGATCAAGAGCGTCCTCATCCATAGCACGATGGACCACAGCCCGGCCAAATATGATCTTGGGCCCAGTACGGGCTAGCAAATCTAACCCCCTCATCGTGGGATAAAGGGCCAGCTTCTTCACCACCTTATCGGCATCAGAATAGGTCTTCACCATATGAGTGGTAAGTTTTGGAGGAGGGGCCACGTCAGTAACCTTATTAGAAAGAGGCTCCTCGGCGGAAGGTTCAGCAATAGAGCACTTTTGGACTGCTCGCCTGACCAAGTTGGTCTCTTCGGCTGAGGTCTGGCCGGTCTCACTACCTCCTCCCTCGGCATCGGTAGTTTGGACTTGGAGGCTATGCCCCTCTTCAGTCCGACTTCGTTGTTACCCGGAGTGAGTCTCCTCGTCCATTCCCCCCGGTGGATTAATGGGCAGTGCAGCGGCTTCTTTGTCGGAGAGAATCGCCTGACGCCTGGTTGCCTCCTCTTGCCTCTTTGATATGGTCGAGGAATGAGAGACCGTCCTCCTCTGCTTCAACAAAGCCATGGGATCAAGTTTATTTTGAGACATCTCTCCTTCCTTTTCAAGTGTTAAATCTGCAAAATACGAGGAAGGGTTAGCACATATTACGAGGAAGGAAAAGACACAAAATAGGACAAGTAACAAGGACGAGAAGCATTACAGCAGACGACGCCATCTTCGGCTAAACAATTGTCATTGTTCTGTTTGCAGAAGTCATAATCAGCATGAAAGACAAAGTCGAGGTGTATCCTCCAGTCAGGAAACCGGTTGCCCCTAGTTATGGGGACGAGTGGGGTTATATTATCAATTGGCCCTGGCATAATGCCGACCTGGGCATAGTAACGGAAATCACTCTCCATTGACGACCAGCTCAATGTGCCTACCTCGGCGAACTGAGTTAACCTCTTTATAAGTTGATCGCTCCACTCGGCTCTCCATACAACTTTTGGCAGACAAGGATCCTCAGAAGGAGTTGGAAACTCCCAGCCCTGTCGGCTTTCAACTCGGATGACGTGGTGGTTCCACCCAGCCACCTTGCTCGATACCCTAGAAATAAGTTTAGGACGGTTGGGGTCACTCTGGATAACTATCAACCTGGTATCAGGCTTTTAGCTAATGGTGAAGAAATGATGGAAGACTACTTGGCAAGGTTCAAATCTTAGACTACAACACAGGACGACGAAACCTACGAGAACCTCACCGCATTAGCACCTAGCATGGCCGGCCTGCATATCTTCCAAAAATTTGAATATGAATGGATCTAAGGGAAGACGAAGTCCCTGTTGGAATTGCTTGTAGAAGAAATTGACGTGGTTAAGATTATAGTAAGAGTCCATAACTTCTGCTTCAGTCACGATAGGGGTCCAATAGGAATAACTCAAACTATACTCGTCCCTTGACACCCCATACTTGGTATAAATCTCCTCAATCATTGGATCACTGGCCTTAGCTGGTCTCGGCCTAGGAGTTGAGGCCCTACCTCGGCTAGCTCTACCCGGTTGGCTCTCCCTCAGCCCTCAGTCTGTTCTCCCTCAACAAATGCATCTACAATATTGGTCGAGGACGAGGGACCACTAGTGCTGGCGTCGCTTCCTCTTCCTGTCATATCTGCACAAACCAAGGAAAACAAATCAACAAAATCTTCCAAGGCATCCAGACGTGGAAGAGGAAGATTGCCCCTCCTAGTCGTCTACAATAAGGACGAGGAAGGGAGACTTACCCATCAACCGAGGATGACTAATATGGTTGGACTTCAAGTAGAAGAGGACGATGTGGTCCATCATATCAGCCCAGTCATGGAAGATTACTATATTGGGGGACATGGAATCAACTAGGTCTATTCTCTTCTGGCCCGGATAGCGTACATCTTCCCTCGGGGAACCATACCTCTTCAACATTTTCCCTATCTCCATCAAGGTCACTAACATCTATGGCCCCTTCTCCCTTCGATAAACCTTAAGGTTTACCTTGTGGTAGCCATAAATTTCACGAGGGCCATGTTCCCAAGAATGAGGCATCTCTAAAACGGGATGAAGGAGTAGAAAGGATTCAAGAAATTGTTCAAAATACAAAATCAAGAAAAGCTTCGAAACGGCATTAATGGCGGTTTCTAAAATCAAATTCTAGCAAAACCCTAGAAAATGCAAATTGAAGACAAAAATTAGTAAAGGGAAAGAGCTTATACCTGTTTTCGATGAATATAGGGGAAAGTGAATGGCAAATCAAACATTTCTGGCAAATCTGGGCACGTACAATCAAGAACACGAAGTAGCTTTTGAATCTCAAGGGTTCACTCTCAAATGCTCAAGATGGTAAAAGGTTGAAATTGAAGGGGGAATTTGTTTTTATACACATATAAACGGGTCGAACCCGAAGCGAAACGGTCCATCGAGTATGGCGCCCCTAACATTAAATGTGTTATTGATTTCCAAGAGGCATGTCAGACATCGTGGACCGCGCCCATCATTGTACGAAGTAACCGATGGACAATTGAAGCGACACATTGCCACGTTAATGCCCTTTCATATTCGTATAGGCCGAGGTAGAGCATCACTTCCTACTCGGCATAGCCGAGCTAGGAAGTCGGGGGCCATTGAACGGTATAAACCTAAGTACTAATATGGGCTAGTCCGGGCAAGGCACAAGTGGATTGGGCCCTAAATATAATCCATCATGACTCAGCTACGAGGGAAGATCTGGGCTTCCTCATCTCTCTCTATCTCGGCATTACCTGGGCCGACCAAAGCCTTAGCAGGTGCAATGACCAAGGTTCAAATCAAGAGCCGAGGAGACTCCCCTCCAAGGCTGAGATACCCTCCCTTGGCGACGAGGAGGCCTCCTCAGCTATCCCATCACAGCTCCTTAGCTATACATATACCAGGAATTGGACGTCCCCCATTCCTTCATATTTCTTCCCCGGCTCATCATAAACTGACAAAGTGACGATGACGAGGAGGGACCTCCCCGGCTTACCGGTGAATGTACGCTCGCCAAAAAAATAATTTTTTGAGAGTTGCCACGCCGTTTTAAAGGAAACATTGAAAACCTTTGAAAAGAGAATTTTGGGTTCGGGGGTCAGGTTACGTGTTGGGAAGAACCGAGAATTCACCCAACACGCCTCATTCGTAGACGAGTCTTTTTATGTTCAACATTCAAAACATCCAAGAGTGTGTGCGAAATGTGTGTGATAAGATATTTAATTGAATGTACATTAATGCTTTGTTTTATTGCTCAAAAGGAAGGATTACAACTTGTGAACCATTGACCATGGGAGGCCACATCCCATATTACAAGAAGGAGGAACAGATTACAGTTGGAAAATTGACCTCTACATATTGGCAATATGTGTCGCGTGACACAGGATCTGCTTTGCAGGAGGTGTCGCGTGACACAAGTTGTCATATGCAGAAGCCTAACAAATCAAGCACAGGATTGACATATATCTACACAATCACTTCAAATGAGTGTGGATATTGAAGATCCACACTCTATTTTGAGTGACAAATGGATCAGATGAACAAATTACAACTGAAATGACAGTTTCTGCAGAGTGGCTAGTTATGTCGCACTATACAGGACTGATGAGGTCAAGTGTGTCGCGTGACATAACATGACCTTCTGCAGAGTCTTTACAATTCGAATCAGATTCTACAGAGGCCAATTCAGAGCAAACTATAACACCAGATCAACTCAGGATAGCACTAATCAGCAACAGATTGACCAAGGGGTGTGGATATGGGGAGATCCACACTCCCTTGATAAACAAGCAACAATACACTCAAATCACATCATAAAATGAACAATACTAATCACAGCAGATTAAACAGGGAGATTGCGATTGGGACTTGATAATTGAAGGTGGATGGAGCCTAATTACCAAGTCCAAGGAAGAGAGATTGAGCTGAATTGATTAATGAATAAATGGATGAGAGATATGAGGGTGAGGGATTTGTTACCCTTGTAGATCCATAATCACTACACCAAGTTAGGTGTAGTGACCTTCTAATCAGCTGCAGAGATGTTAATTCAAGCACAGATGGAGTGCTGGCCTTGGATCTTCAATGGTATGAAGTATGTGTGAAGGTAGATGGGTGAGGTGTATGAGAGATGGAGGAATTGGAAGGGAATTGGTGTAGGTTTGTGTGGAAGGAAGAGAGAGATGCATTTCTGGAGGAATTTTGGCAGGGTGACCTTAGGAGGTGGAAAAGGGATCCTGAAATGAGAGGTGCAGGGCTCTATTTATAGCTGCAGATTAGAGGTAAATTGTGTCGCACGACCTCCTGCAACCACTTTCCATGGCTCGAGTTGTCGCGTGACACAACATGCCCATAACCGTTTCTTGTGCCAAAACCTGATTCTGGAACATTCCAGGTTAATACCCAAAAGGTCCAAAACATGTTTATTCCTTGTAGGTCCTTTTGCATGAGCAAAGTACTGAGAAGTACTTCCTTCTCGAGAAACTTATGAAATATTTACGGAAGTCTCAGAATGGACCGAAAATTTACAAAAATGCCCCCTAATGTAATTTTATCATATTAAAATGCACCTTTAAAAGGGTAGCGAATTGGATTGGCGTATTTACAGAGCCCCTCGGCAACGTCACTTATGGAAGAAGTGAGGTTGTTGATAAGAAAAGACCCAATCCCAATGAGCGGCTGGGGATATGGCGGATGGCTGGACAATGATCGATCAGATCGGATGGCTGGACCTTTAGAGAAAGGATTCCTACGTATCCTTGGAGGGAATCAAGCCGGTCGTAGTTCGAAAATGCCAAAAAGGAGCAAAAAATGGTAGAGATATGTTTTCATACCTTTGTTGTGCTTACCTCGTACTTGGAGAGGGACTGAGGCTACGGGTGATGATCGTGGAGGGTTGTAGCTGCCTGAGGGTCTTAGGCTACAATTACTGGTGATCATGGCTGCCGAATGGACTTAGACCACTGTTGCTGATGATCGATGGAGGGTTGTAGCTTTCGGAGGGTCTTAGGCTATAATTGCTGATGATCGTGGCTGCCGGAGGGACTTAGACCACTGTTGCTGATGTTGATGGAGGGTTGTAGCTGCCAAGGGACTTAGGCTACTGTTGATGATGATTATGGCTACCGGAGGGACATAGACCACTGTTGATGATTGAGAGTAGCTGCCAGGGATCTTAGGCTACTGTTGATGATGAAGAGTAGCTGCCAAGGGTCTTAGGCTACTGTTGATGATGAGGAGTAGCTGCCAGGGGTCTTAGGCTACTATTGATGATGTTGATGGAGAGTTGTAGCTGCCAGAGGGTCTTAGGCTACTGTTGATGATGATCGTGGCTGCTGGAGGGACTTAGACCACAGTTGATGATGGAGAGTAGCTGCCAGGGGTCTTAGGCTACTGTCAATGATGAAGAGTAGCTGCCAGGGGTCTTAGGCTACTGTTGATGATGAGGAGTAGCTGTCAGGGGTCTTAGGCTACTATTGATGATGGAGAGTATCTGCCAGGGGTCTTAGGCTACTGTTGATGATGAAGAGTAGCTGCCAGGGGTCTTAGGCTACTGTTGATGACGATGAGTAGCTGCCAGGGGTCTCATGCTACTGTTGATGAAGAAGAGTAGCTGCCAGGGGTCTTAAGCTACTGTTTATGATGATGAGTAGCTGGCAGGGGTCTTAGGCTACTGTTGATTCTGCCGGGGATAGATGTAGCTGCCGGAGGGTCTTAGGCTACAATTGCTGATGATCGTGGCTACCGGGGGGTCTTAGGCCTCTGTTTGTCGATGATTTTCCATCCACTCATGGGGACTTTGATGAAGATGTGTCAGTGCATACAGGCTTTGATGAAGGTGCGCCCCTGAGAAAGGGCTTTTGATGATTCGCCCATGAGAATGGGCTTTTGATGATGATTTGCCCATGAGAATGGGCTCTTGGCGATGATCTGCCCATGAGAATGGGCTCTTGGTGATGATCTGCCCATGAGAATGGGCTTTGATGTCGCTGATACTGATGAGCATTATTGCTTGGAGATTGGGGCAGCTGAAGCTCTTTTTTATGAACACTGCTTGAATACTGAGGCAGCCAAGGCTCTTTCAGAGGATGTCGATAAGTCTGAAGATGACGGGACTGATGAAGATGATAAAGGCAGGATATGCCACCTGCAGGATTTGAAATCTTCGTCCAGATTGTGATTTGAGGGGCAATCCCCATGATCATATTATGATCACTTGATTATTGTACCCTGTGAGGGGAGGAAAAAGGGACACACACTCTAGGTACTTTGCATTTATTTGAACAAAATTATTTTTAAATTTATGCATTATTAATCTTGATGCACGAGTCCATCTCGACTGGGGATGAAAATGGAGATGAGGATTTTGCACGGCTTGACGATCTGATATGTATGTAGCAATTATGCTATGATGGATTGTGTATGGGATGAATGTATATATGTATGAAGATGACTGGGTTGAACCCTCTCCCATGAATTTGAGGAGTGTATGAGTGATGATTGAGGAATATATGGATGGCGCAGCTTAGGCAAGTCGGGGCATACCCGGGAGTACAAATTGCAGCGGGTTGATTATTGCTGATGAGAACAAAGTGTGTCGAGCGCTCGAGATGGCAAGCAGTAGCGGAAGTGCAGAGAATGTCCTGGTTTTGAAGATATGATTAAGCGGAGCCCCAGCTTGGAGAGATCCAATGCAGCCCTATTGAAGACAGAGTCATCTTGTGGCCAAGGAGGTAACCCATCATTTCAAACATTAGTCAATCAGTCACTGGACAAGACTCGGAAATGTATACGTGCAGGGGCGCATCTTTCGAAAGGTGGGAATGAATCCCAATTTTGTGACACACTCGCTTTTGGGTTTGACTCTTTTGGGAGAGTATAAGCATCATAAGGTGTGGAAAAGTGTATGAAAGCCCCTGCTTGACTGAAAAATAGTGTTTGGCTCTATCTTCCTATGATTTAGAAAGAGAAGACTTGTCGAGACACTTGAAAACTTTTCTTATTCGTGATAATCACAAAGCTGCTTAAAACCCTTTATTGATGTTCGGGTTATTCGACCACTAATCCAGATATGAATCAATATTATGATTAATCACGAGGAGAAAACCAACTGATATCGAGGATCAAACTCGAAAAGATGGAACGAAGAATCTGTGTATAGGGACGGCCCTTTGAGGAGACCAAATTTTCTGAGATTTGTTTATGATTTTGACCGGACCAATTATGGTTGCCTATGTTTCCCTCCTTGGGAGGAGCTCAGGTCGCCGTAGTTCGGGCTTATCCCGATTGAAGAGGAATGAATGTTGAAATTCGAGATTTTGAGGACCTTTGAGGATTTTTCTGAGAATTGGAGAATTGAAGAGCATGTCCTCCTTGGAGTGTCAATGAAAGACACGGATGCGAAGCCCCAGTGAGGCATCCATGGCAAGTGTTTACGGAGGAGAAATGAAATATGCTCTCATGAAGTGCTAAATGAATGGTTTGAATTTGCACAATATTTGATTGATGATCTTGAACCGAGATGGATTAGGTTCCAATCTAAGCAAGCAATGAAGCATTAATTTGATTTAGATCTCGAAGAAATTAGAGTGAAACTGCTATCCGGTAGGAACTGCAACTGGGTTTCAGGGATTCGATCGGCCCTCGGGTGATTTGGAATATCATGACCTCTTAAGATGAGAGGTCGGCTGGGCTTTTTGCTGACTGAACCTCTAAAGATGAGAGGTTGTCTTTTGGGGATGTGTTTAGGATTTCTATGGCTAGGAAGATTGGTTGCCTCTAAGAATGAGAGGTCAAATTTTGACTTTGGCCAAAGGCAAGGGTAATGGTAATGGGGAATATCCTCTAAAAATGAGAGGATGGCTTGGAATTGGTTTGAGAGTAATGGGAAGATCCTCTAAAATTGAGAGGATGGCTCGGAATTGGTTTGAGAGTAATGGGAAGATCCTCTAAAATCGAGAGGATGGCTTGGGATTAATTGGAAGGTGTTGGTGAGAGGAAGTCCAAGCTATTGAAAACTTTTGCGAACTTGTGAGGATTTAAGCTCCTTTTTGAACATTGGAGAGCTTCTTGAGAAGTCGGGGATTTCTGCTGAGTTGTGAGGATCTGAAGTCCTTCTTTTGATAAGCCTCTTGAGAAGTTGAGGACTCTTGCTGAATTGTGAGGATCTAAAGTCCTTATTTTGATAATTTGGAAGGCCTCTTGAGGAGTGGAGGATTATCTTTGTCCTTCCTTCATGACTTGAGTACTTTATGCATTGCCGCTTCTCGAAGCTAATTTCTTGGAACTGCTTGGACTTCTCTTAGCACGGAGCAAAGATAATGGCGAAATGGGGTTTCAAACACGTTGATCTTGAAATGAAAGGGTATTGTTTAGTGAGGGTGAGGTAATGGCTTCCCTAGGGTGAAAAGCTTCAACCGCAATCCTTACCGGATGATTTGAACGAGATTAAGGCTTCATTATTTGCTTAAGCTTACTTCATGCAAATTCTTCGAGCGACGAGATGATGAGGATGATGAAAGGGATGTGAGCATATGAGATGCGAGATGGGGAGTTGATAAGCCCCAATTTGAGAAAGATATCAGTCGATTTTCTCAGTCTGATTAATTTAAACATTAATCATTCCAATGGATTAATGGTTGAGCAACACAAGTGATCATTTAGAATAAAACCATTTCAAACAAATATAATGTAGGTGTGTAAGTGATGTCTCGAGTCTAGCAAGAAGAGAATCAAAGATTTTATTACTGCAAAGCAAAACTGGTCCAACTTGGACTTGACAGACTCATGACAACGTAAAGGACATTCTAGAACCTATGACGCTGGCTGACTGATTTCTCCATCTTCAGATGAGAGAGCCTCTTGGTTTCTGTCGATATCACAAAAAAGGATTGGTGACAACACTGGGGTAAGGACCCTTCTCAATCCTCTCTTCGTCCATGAGCCTTTGAATGGGCGACTTCAGAGGGGTACAGTCATTGGTGACATGGCCGGGATACTGATGGTAGAGGCAAAACTTGCTTGTGTCCAGCTTGGGATCGAGTTTAGCAGGGTTGTAATTCATCATTAGCTGGACAAGTCCTCTGCTTGCTAAGATTTCGAAAAACTCTTCTATAGGCATCCTCACATCATCATATTGCCGCTTTTCCCTTTTCCTCTGAAACAGCCTTGGGGGTGACTCGAGTGTCAGCACCCTTTGCTTACTGGGAGTCACGACGGGAATGGAGGACAATAGGTCCTGAAACTGAGCACTAGCAGGCAAATACTGAGTTGATCCCAAATACTGACTCTGCATCGGCGACGAGTTGAAAGCATAAGAGGAGTCCATCAGTGATTGAGAAAACCATGCTTGAGGTTGAAACTGATTAGCAGGAAACGGTAGAAGTCCATCCTGGCTGAACTGATTCCCAGAGCAAGGATGCTGACCCTGATACTGGGCATTACCCTGGAAGTGAGGACCATGCAACTAACCCTGTTGATACTTAGAACCTGGAAATAACAAGCCTTGACTGTTCAAAAGATGGGACCCAAACTGGCTTAGCGGCACGAAAGCATTGGGAGTTGGTGAGGAAGTCAAATCATAGAAAATTGGTTGTGGTCCTCCAACTAAACAAGAACTTGTTTGAAGGTTTGACTGCACACCCTGAATTGGGACTTGAACTGGGTGAGATGTTGGAGCAAGGGGAGGAAGAGAGACATTTCTGGCCTCAACATCAAACTCATTGGCTTCAGTAATCTCTTCATAAGTCCCATCGGTACATCGGATCATAGCAATACCACGTCTTCTCATTGCCTCTAGAATTTTAGAGTGTGTTGCCTCTTCTCTAGCTTTAGCGGCTTGAGCGAGTAACTAAGCCTCATGCTCTCTGACTTGAGCGGCTTCCAAATTAGACCTCATCTCTTCCACAGACAGACCATGCATGCCTTGTTGACCCGCGGCAGATGAAACTCCAGATTGAGTGGTCCTACCCTTCTCTGCACTAGACATCTCTGAAACTGAATCGGATGCAAGCTCTATTGACCCTGCAACTACCTCAAGACGTGAACCAAACGAGCACCGAGAACTGGAGTGCGCACCCAACTTGCCGTAACTAGAGAGGAGAGAGCATGTATAAGGCGGAGGATAGAGAACCTTGAGGAGGTATGGGAGAGGGAAAAATACGAAAGGAGAAGGAAGGAGATGGACTCGTGCAACATCATATTAATGTTCAAGTATAAATTGGTGTCTTTTAGATCCTAGGAACGGTAGAAAAAGACTAACCCTTTATTCAAGCAAACTAGACCTCGGGGGGAACCTAGGAACACACCATCCAAAAATACACCAAATGTATTGATTAAAAATTAATAACAGGCGATAATACCTAAATAAAAACAAAGCATTTGTGGTACGGATGAGAAATCCCAATTTTCGGAGAAATTTGGGCAGCAAAACGGGTATTTCAGAAGAATTTCAAGGAAAAATCCGGCATGACCTCTCGTCGGTGCACGTTGACAAAGCGACATGATCTCTCGTTAGAACATGCCATGGGAACGACATGTCCTTTCGTGAAACCATGTTGCAATGGTAACATGCCCACACGTGCTAGGTTTTGGGGTAGGTAGGAAGGCCTATTAAAAATTTTGAAACAATTCATTTTAGTGTATTTGAAAAATGGCGTGTCAAAAACCAACCGTTGGGTAAGCTTAAAAGTGTGGCGCCACCTATGATGCGCTAGGGGGATAGGTTTGATTTCAGGCGCTCAAGCGTAGGCGAATTACATGGCCGTCCGCGATGCCGTCAATCACACCCGAGGATTCTAGATCTATGTGACGTAGTGTGCGGATGACTAGATTCCTTTATTTATGAAAATGAGTTTTTTTATTATTTTTTTTTTTTGAAAAGGGGGGTGATAAAGGAAAAAAAAACACACACACACACACCCCACAAAGGTACAACAATCAAAATGATCATGAATTTTGACTATGGGGACTGCCCACAATCACAAACTGCACTAGAGTCTAACACCTGCAAAGTGACCACTTATGTTGCGTGACACAGGACTGATGAGGTCAATTGTGTCACGTGACAAATGGAGCCCTATATCCAGAATCTGAACAAAAGAGAATAGAACCAGCCCCAGCCTCCAAGCACAAGCAAGAGATCAACACCAAACCCCAGCACAACAAACAGGAAGCAAGGAAAGGGAATAAAGCAAAGCAATAAACACATTTACACACATATAATGTCTCAAACAAAGCACACACAAGTGAATGAAATGAAAGTTGAACAAACACGAAAGTTTGACTCACTTTTGAAAAACAAGTTTCATCTATCCCCAGCAGAGTCGCCATTGAATGTACGCTCGCCGAAAAAATAATTTTGAGAGTCGCCACGCCGTTTTAAAGGAAACATTGAAAACCTTTGAAAAGAGAATTTTGGGTTCGGGGGTCAGGTTACGTGTTGGGAAGAACCGAGAGTTCACCCAACACGCCTCGTCCGTAGATGAGTCTTTCTATGTTCAACATTCAAAACATCCAAGAGTGTGTGCGAAATGTGTGTGACAAGATATGTAAATGAATGCACATTAATGCTTTGTTTTATTGCTCAAAAGGAAGGATTACAACTTGTGAACCATTGACCAAGGGAGGCCATATCCCATATTACAAGAAGGAGGAACAGATTACAGTTGGAAAATTGACCTCTGCATATTGGCAATATGTGTCGCGTGACACAGGATCTGCTTTGCAGGAGGTGTCGCGTGACACAAGTTGTCATATGCAGAAGCCTTACAAATCAAGCACATGATTGACAGATATCTACACAATCACTTCAAATGAGTGTGGATATTGAAGATCCACACTCTATTTTGAGTGACAAATGGATTAGATGAACGAATTACAACTAAAATGAGAGTTTCTGCAGAGTGGCTAGTTATGTCGCACTACACAAGATTGATGAGGTCAAGTGTGTCGCGTGACATAACGTGACCTTCTGCAGAGACTTTACAATTCGAATCAGATTCAACAGAGGCCAATTCAGAGCAAACTACAACACCAGATCAACTCAGGATAGCACTAACCAGCAACAGATTGACCAAGGGGGTGTGGATATGGGGAGATCCACACTCCCTTGATGAACAAGCAACAATACACTCAAATATCATCATAAAATGAACAATACTAAACACAGCACATTAAACAGAGAGATTGTGATTGGGACTTGATAATTGAAGGCGGATGGAGCCTAATTACCAAGTCCAAGGAAGAGAGATTGAACTGAATTGATTAATGAACAAATGGATGAGAGATATGAGGATGAGGGATTCGTTACCCTTGTAGATCCACAATCACTACACCAAGTTAGGTGTAGTGACCTTCTAATCAGCTGCAGAGATGTGAATTCGAGCACAGATGGAGTGTTGGCCTTGGATCTTCAATGGTATGAAGTATGTGTGAAGGTAGATGGGTGAGGTGTATGAGAGACAGAGGAATAGGAAGGGAATTGGTGTAGGTTTGTGTGGAAGGAGGAGAGAGATGCGTTTCTGGAGGAATTTTGGCAGGGTGACCTTAGGAGGTGGAAAAGGGATCCTGAAATGGGAGGTGCAGGGCTCTATTTATAGCTGCAGATTAGAGGCCAATTGTGTCGCACAACCTCCTGCGACCACTTTCCATGGCTTGAGTTGTCGCGTGACACAACATGCCCATAACCATTTCTGGCGCCAAAACCTGATTCTGGAACATTCCAGGTTAATACCCAAAAGGTTCAAAATTGGTTTATTCCTTGTAGGTCCTTTTGCATGAGCAAAGTACTGAGAAGTACTTCCTTCACGAGAAAGTTATGAAATGTTTTCGGAAGTCTCGAAATGGACCGGGAATTTACCAAAATGCCCCCTAATACAATTTTATCATATTAAAATGCACCTAAAAAAGGGTAGCGAATTGGATTGGCGTACTTACAACCGGCAGAATTACAACTTATGCAGTCCTATCCCAATAAGGATACCAAGTAGTTATATTCTTATCGAGATTGTAATCACCTCCTATATTACTTCAAGTCAAATAAGGTCTTTCCAACAGATATAATCCTCTTAGGATTATATCTTATCTCTTAACAGTCCAATTTCAACATGGATTCTACATATCCATACAAGCCATAATTCCAATATTTTGGTACGTTATCTCTTTGACTCAAAGCTCTATCAATTTGATTTCTCACGATACAAACCGTGAACTTACTCTCACGCCGGAGGGCCTTCGCCGATGAAACCCCGACTTAGTTTACGTTTTTTGTCTTATTTTCAGGCTATTCAATCGCCGGAGTACAACCGACCGCTGAATTTGGGCTGATTCAATCTTTTTGACAGCATCAAAATGAATTACATTAATGGAAAGATTGGGGAAGGAAGAAAAAGAGAGAATTGGTTTTTATGAGGGGGGAGGGTGGAAAGAAAAGGGAGGGGATATGAATGAAGGGCTATTTTTTATATAAATTCACACATACAGTTTCAAAAGTAAAATTTAAACCCAATATCCCTTTTTTTAATTTCGAATGAACTATCAAAAATTCCCGTTTAAAATATGATCACATGCACTGCACATGATTATTTAACGGGGAAAAGTAACCCCAATAATGATAGTGACCATGGATGCAAAAAAAAAATTAGTTCAATGTGTTGTATGAAATAAAAAATTAACTCAGTGGTGAAACACACAAAAAGTAAATAGTACAATGATTTTTTATTTTACTTTTTGCAATTTTCGTTTTATTAAACCCGAACCTTATTTATATCTGAAAAGATCTCTCAAGTTTAGAAATTTTTGTTTCATACCTAGAAATGAGTCAAATATGCTTCTGCACATTTTAAAAATGAAAAAAAAAAAGATATATACCAACTCTATTTCATTTTTTTGACTAAAAAAATAGAAAGAAAATACTAATATTTTTATAAATGAAATGGTTACCAATAGTCTCCTTTTCTCTTCTCCTCTATCCTTTCTTTTCTTTTCCTTTCCTTTTATTTCATTTCTCACTTTTTTACAACTATTTTTGTTGGAAATTTGGCTCTTGGGCTAACTTTGAGTGGGTCCCATATGTAAGTCCCAATTGGTTTGACCAATGTCAATGGTTGTATACTTTGTATGTTATTCCATGAAGCATATTGATGTTTTGCTGAAAGCCAAATTATGGACGAAGTACATAGTTCTTATACCTCAAACTTCCACATTTAAATCTCTTTAATGGCAATAATGAAATTGGTTTGGTTGCTATCCCACATGGTAAAGAGAATGCAACTATCCTTTTTGTTGGTTATGTAAAAGGCTTTAGTATGCCATCCCATATGGGAATGAAAAATGAAGTTGAAGTGCCTTAAATAGTTGGGCACTTCATGAGCCTTGTTCAAGTTTCATGTTAGGTGGCTTGAACCCCAATACCACATGTGCGCTTGCTCTCTTGGCTCGACTTCGGGTACAGGCATTTAGGCGAATTGGTTCGGTTCACGACTACCTTTTATTTTTAGTCAAAGTTTATTTGAGGTTTATCTTTTAATGAACGGAATGAGCTTTGTGATGTATCTTGCACGAAACAAGTAACTAGTCTCGCACGAGATAAGTCCCTGGTATTTGACGTACGAGATTTGAGGACGTGTCTTGCACGAGACAACTAACCTCGCACGAGACATGTCAGTTGTTTTCAGATAGAATTGGGTTATGTTTAGGAGTCCTTTCCTTAATAAACTAGCCGTCACATACAAGTATAAATACAACCCTCTGCTGCAGTATTGAAAAACATGAAAAATACACATTGTATTTTTGCTCTTATAAACTGTTCTCAATTGCTACATTGTGTGATTCAAGTGTTTGATCCAGTCGAGGTGAGATAGGTCCGCATTTGAATCCATACCTGTGTGCAGACGTTCCTTGGTATGTATTATGTGATCATTTTATCAATGGAGGTAATTTCCTGTACATGAAGTTGCACGAATTTGGGGAAATATTTTCTCTTAGGACAGTCTTCCTAAGGTGACTCGATCAATTCTGATAAGTTGTTCTAACTCCATTTTTGTTTTTGTTTATTTTTTCCTGATTCTTGTTCTTGTTGTTTTGTTTTTCTATTGGCTTAATAAAATTGTTAATGTTGTTGCATGATTGCCCCTTAATTAATTTTGTTTAATCTGTCATTGCATAATTAATATTCCAACAGTGTAAAAGAAAATACTAATCATATCTTCATCTGCTAGTAACTCTGTTGATGCCTCTCCATTCAAGTCCCTTGATGGCACTTCAGATCTGACAGAGAAGTTTATTGGTAAGAACATCAAGTGCTGGCAGGAACGGATGAAGATCTGGTTGCCAATCAAGGGAATGAATGGCATGCTGTCTAAAAAGTGACCTAACTTGGAAGATTAAGACCCTCCTTTTGTGGCTGAAGTTAAACAGTGGGATGAGATGGATGGTGTTGTTCGTGTATGCATTCTTTCGACTCTATTGAATGTACTCTTCAATGTATATTGTTCTGCTCCTCTCACTGATGTGTCACTGTGGGATTCACTCAACAGAAAGTAGAGCACTGATGATATTGATGTTGAAAAATACTGCGTGGGTAAGTTCTTGAAATATTGTATGGTTGAGGGAAAGTCAGTTACTGACCAAGTGCATGAATTCTAAATCATATTGCAATCTTTTAAGGATGTGGCTATAGAACTTCCTGAGAAGTTCGTAGTCATGTCCATCATTGAGAAGTTTCCTCATTCCTCGGAGGACTTTGGTATGTCTCTCAAGCACCATACACGAAGCTTGTCACTCAATGATCTGATGAATGCAATAGCGATACAGGAAGTGAACCAAAGTAATGGACCTAGTGTACCTGTGGACGCTAATGCCAATGTCATAACTTGTAAGAATAAAGGAAAATATGTGAAATTTGGCTATAAGAATAAGGATTACCATGATAAGCTTAAACATAAGAAAGACATCTAGAAAAGTCAAAAGCAAAACAAACCTGCTAGAATTGTGGAACAAGTGGACACTTTTCTAGGCATTGTCCATTCAAGAAAGGAAAAGTGCCACAAGGTTTTGCTGATTAAGCTCATGTGAACATGGTGCTTAGACCCAAGGATGATGATCCTGATGAGGGTGCATAAGGAATTGATGTTTTAGCCAGTGACATTACAATGTAATCTCTTCTCCTAAAATCCTTACTGTTTATAAACCCATTGAGTGGCTAGTTGACACTGGGGTAAATGTGCACGTTTGTGCTGATAAATTGCTATTTTTGTCTTACCAGCCTGAACGTGGTAGATCAGTGACGATGGGGAATACTAGTTCTGCTAAAGTGCTTGGGATTGGATGGGTGGACCTGAAGTTTCCTAATGGGCGCATTCTGACCTTGCATCAAGTTCACCACATTTCTGATATTTGTCGTAATATTATCAGTAGTTCATGTTTAGTTAGGGAGGGATTTGAGTTTTTGTTTAAGTATTATAACGTTATTATTTTGGATTCTGGTAGTTTTATTGGTAAAGGTTACTCTTCTGATGGTTGATTTGAAATTAGAGTCGAGAATTTAATTGGATCTCAGAATGTTATTAATTATATTGATTATACAGTTTCTTAATTGATTGAATCTTCAAATATTAGGCATGATCGTTTAGGACATATAAATTATGATTCTGTGAATAGAATGATAGATTTGGATATTATTCCTAAGTATGCTATTGCTAAAAGTTTCAAATATCAAGTATGTGTTGAAGCTAAATATGTTAAAAGTCTATTTCATTATGTTCAAAGAAATTCTGAAATATTTGATTTAGTTCATACTGATATTTATGAATTTAATGGTCTGTTGATAAAAGATGAAAAGAAATAATTTGTCACATTTATTGATGATTGCAATAAATATTATTATTTTTATCTGCTGAGTTCTAAACATGAGGCACTTGAAATATTTATTATAGTTAAGAATGAAACAGAAAATCAAACTGTCAAAAAACTTAAACGGTTAAGATTTGACAAAGGGGGTGAATATGAGTCTAACCCTTTTATGTACTATTGTCAAGAAAATGGAATAGTACATGAAGATACTCCTCCCTACACCCCTCAATCTAATGGTTTTGTTGAATGTAAGAATAGAACCTTTATAGATATGATCAACAGTCTAATTATAAGTTTTGGATTGCCTAAGTATATGTGGGGAGATACTTTGAATATGGCTAACCATATTCTGAATAGAGTCCCTCCTAACCATAGAAAGGAAAGTCCGTTTGAACTTTGAAGAGGTAGAAAGTCAAGCTTGAAATACTTAAGAGTGTGGGGGTGCCTTGAAAAGGTACTTGTCCCTGAACACAAGAGGAAAAAGCTTGTTCTTCATTGGGTATTCCGAAACAGGTTATGCATTGAGATTTCTTAGTATTAAATCTGAAATTTCTTGCATAGATCTGAACTCAATTGTAGAGTTATGTGATACAACATTCTTTGAGGATGTGTTTCCTATTAAAGACGAACTTTCTAAAGAATCAAAAACCTCTACTAATTATATTCCTGGTCAAGTGGAAGAGATGACAAATGTAGGGGTTGTTTCAAGTGTTCCTCATTCTGATGATGAGGATGAACCAAGGGGAGCAAGCGGGCAAGGACCACCAGGGACCATAGAAGTGATTTTATCAGTTACAATGTCAAGGGTGATTCTAATACCTTTAAAGCTGCTTTGGCCTCTTCATATGTCAAGTAATATAAGGATGATGTTAAAAGTAAGATGGATTCTATTGTCTTATATAGGACATGGGAATTAGTTTATCTTCCTTCTGGTTGTAGCAGTACTGGATGCAAGTGGGTCTTTAAAAGGAAACTGAAACCAGATGGAACTATTGATAAGTTTAAGGCTAGATTGGTGGCCAAGGGATTCAAACAAATGGAGGGAAGAGACTATTTCGATACTTATTCACCTATTGCTAGAATGACTACAATCTGTATGCTTATAGCATTGACTTCTGTATATAATCTTCCTATCCTTCAAATGGATGTGAAGACCACTTTTTTAAATGGCGATCTTGAGGAAGAAATTTATATGGACCAGCCTGATGGAATTGTAGCTTCCGGTATTGAGAAAAAAGTTTGTAAACTTGTTATGTCACTTATGGACTCAAACAATCCCCAAAGAAGTGGCATGAGAAATTGGACAAAATTATCTCATTATTTGGCTTCATTACTAATGAATTTGATAAGTGTGTTTATAGTAAAAGTGATGGTGATAGTAGTTATGTCTTATTCCTATATGTTGCTGATATTCTGTTAATTGAACGGGTATGAGGATAATTGATAGTACTAAGTCATTATTGAAAAGTAAGCTTAAGATGAAGGATATGGGAGTTGCTAATATGATGCTTGACCTCAAGTTGACTCGATCAACTAGTGGCAAAACCATCTCACAGTCTCATTATGCATAAAATATTATTGATAGATTTGGTTGTAAGAATTGTAAAATTGCTAGAACTCCATATGACCCTTCTGCAGCACTTACTAAGAATGAGAGTGGAATACCTATAGCTCAATTGAGATATTCTCAAACTATTGGAAGCTTGATGTATCTTGCTAATTGTACAGGACCGAATATATCCTATTTAGTTACAAGGTTGGCTAGATACACTCTGTCCAAGTAAAGCACATTGGGAAGCTCTTGATAGAGTTCTCAAGTACTTGAAGGGAATAGTTTCCCTTGGTCTGCATTATGGGAGATATCCTACTGTATTGAATGATATAGAGATGCAATCTGGATAGCTTTCAACTCTGGAAGTTATAGTTGTACATGGTATGTTTTTACCTTGGGCGGAGCTGCAGTTGCCTGGCGGTCTACAAAAAAAACCTTGTTGTCACTGACTACTTTTGAGGCCGAGTTAGTTTCCCTTGACACTACTGAATTTGAATCTGAATGGCTTCAAGGACTGATGTCTATGTTGCCCATGGTCAACAAGCCCTTGCATGTAATCTCTTTACATTCTGACAATACTGCCACAAAGAGGATTCAATGTGGTAATAACAAGTTGTGGGGTGAATCGAAGCACCTAAAACAGAATGATATGTTACATGTCTGAGTCTGTCCCCTGAATAACCTGAAAGGTGCTCGTTACTGCAAGTATAGTTTTTAGAACTTTGAATGGGTTCAAGTCTTTTAGAAAAGATGGTAGCAGTACATCTTTGGAGATGCCCAATTAAGTAAGTGTTATTGTTGGCCGCAATTAGAGGAATTTGGTTTATTCAAGCACTCATGATAGAGGATCGGGACGTATGACCTATATGCGTCAAGTGTGCGATAGAGGACCTATCATAGCCTTTGTCATGTTGTTACCAACAAAGTCCCCTATATCTAAAGGCATTAGATTTAAGACACTCGTTCATCTGACAATGTGGGGGGGTTTGCATTGACTAACTTGGGTAGTGGTTCAAGCCGGAAGGTACCATTACTGAAAAGTATGACATGGATGATCTTTACACGTCTTGTCACTATGGACTTGTGAGGGGTTGTTGGAAATTTGGCTCTTGGGCTAACCTTGAGTGGGTCCCATTTTGTTTGACCAAACTCAATTCTTGTATACTTTGTATGCTATTCCATGAAGCCAAATTAGGATAAAGTACATAGTTCTAATACCTCATACTTTGACATTTAAGTGTCTATAATGCCAATAATGAAATGAGCTTGGTTGTCATCCCACATGAAAAAGAGAAGGAAACTATCCCTTTTGTTGTTTATGTAAATGGCTTTGGTGTGCCATCCCATGTGAGAATGGAAAATGAAGTTGAAATGCCTTAAATAGTTAGAATGTTAGGATATTGAGAGATATTCTTAAGAAAAGAAAGTATTTAGTTACCTAGTTTGAGATTGAGCAAACTTAGAAAAGTTACCTTGGTTAGGAGTATTTTCAGTTATAATTATATTTATTATTAGAATAATGAGAGATTTGTTAAAATCTTAATAGAATTAGGAATTATATGTTTTGAGTATAAATATGGGTCCTCTGGTTTATGTAAACTGGGAGAAGGAAATAATACATAATATATTTTGGACTCTCCTTATTTTATCATGGAATCAGAGCAAGTTTCGATCCTGAAACCCTCTATACTTTGATTAAAATAAAAATAAAATATGATCATGTGTTTTCGTGGTGATCAACTGGTTAGGGCATGCCAAATGAAATAAGTCTGATGGTGTATTCGTGGTATGGAATATACACGAAAATCGCGTTGATGCAGACAAACTCAAATGTGATTAGTGGTAGCCCACTCTAAAAACGTGAATTGGTGGTCGCTCACTATAAAAACGATTATTGAGTGTCGTTCACTATAAAAACAATGGTTAAGTGTCGTTCACTCTAAAACGACGATTAAGTGTCGTTTACTCTAAAAATGATGACTAATTGTCGTTCACTCTAAAAACATAGATTGAAGAAAAAGAAGACTTGTTCGTGCACAGGTTGTGCATTTGAAGAAAAAGAAGACGCGATGTGGATGTCTATTCAAATATCACTACATCCAAAGACAACATAAGTTGCAACATCTATTTTTGTCAGCTGCAAATTTTTTTAGTTATTATTATTATTATTTACCTTTTTCAATTTTAATTTCTCTTTGGCATGTTGAAAATCTACATGGTAGATGTTTCAACTTGAGGGAGGGTGTTAAGATATTGATAGATATTCTCAAGAAAATAAAGAATTTAGTTATCTAAGTTGGGATTGAGCCAAATTAGTAAAGTTACCTTAGTTATAAGTATTTTCAGTTAGAATTATATTTACTATTAGAATAATGAGAGATTTGTTAAAATCCGAATAGAATTAGAACTCATATGTTTTGAGTATAAATATGGGTCCTATAGTTTATGTAAACTGAGAGACGAAAATAATACATAATATTTTTTGGGCTTTCCTTATTTTATCATGGGCACTTCATTCATGAGCCCTTGTTCAAATATCATGGTAGCTGGCTTGAACCTAGCACACATGTGCTTGCTTGGCTCGGCTTTGGGCACGGGCATGGACACTTGGGCGAATTGGTTCGGTTCGGGAAAACCTTTTTTTTTAAGTCAAAGTTTATTTGAGTTTTATCTTTTGTTGAACGGAATGAGCTTTGTAACGTATCTCGCACGAGACAAGTAACTAGTCTCACACGAGATACGTCCCTGGTATTTGACGTACGAGATTTGAGGACGTGTCTCGCACGAGACAACTAATATCGCTCGAGACACTTCAGCTGTTTTTTGCCAGAATTAGGTTAGGTTTAGGAGTTCTTTCCTAAACAAACTAGCCGTCAAATACAAGTATAAATACAACCCTATACTGTAGTTTTGAAAAACACGAAAAATATACATCGTATTTTCTCTCTCAAAAACTGTTCTCAATTGCTCAATTGTTTAATTCAAGCGTTTGATACATGTGAATTGAGATAGAGCCGCAATTGGATCTTTACCTGTGTGCAGACGTTATTGGTACGTATTTTGTGATCGTTTTATACTCGTAAGAAAATGCATGTAGCTGAAGTTGCAAGAATTGTAGGCAATATTTTCTTTTAAAACAGTATTTCTAATGCAACTCGATCAATTCTGATAAGTTGTTCTAACTTCGTTTTATGTTTCTGTTTGATTCCTGATTCTTGTTTTTGCTATTCTATTTTGCTATTGCCTTAATAAATTTGTTATTGCTGTTATATAATTGCCACTTAATTAAATATGTTTGATCACACATTGCATAATTTAATATTCAACACTTTCCTCTTGTTAAAAACACGGGTACGAAGGCTAAGAGAAATTAAGAGCACCTTCGAATGCTCCATACTAACCGACCAAGTCACAATGCCAGCCTAAACTATAAACCTCCACCAAATAATGTTAGAGATTTTTGTTCAAGTGGTATGTCACGTGCTTTAATTATGTTCACATTAAATAAAAATAAATTGTTGGAGTAGTGTTTTTTGGTCTCTTGGAGATCGACTAATCATTTAAATAAACCTGACATAATCTTCTAATGTTAGTTTATTAGATTTCTTAATTTGCTTAAACTTTTCTTTAACTATTTTAAACCCTTCGATTAAGAACAATAAAGACTGAACGGTATTAATCGAAATACGAACGTGGATCTGATTAAGAACAATAAAGACTGAACGGTATTAATCGAAATACGAACGTGGATCCGTGATCGGGCAAGACCCAATAGGTTGGATTCAAAATAGAATCCATACAAGTCTTAATTACGACAAAAGAAGTGGGTCTTCCCCACCTTTGCTTGTATTTCTTCCTCGTCATTCCCCTATGTCGACCTTGACATAGCAGGCGTATAATGACTAAGGCCTAAGCAAAGCTCAATGCCGAGTAAGGCATATATCTTGGCCGAGGAAGGCATCCCTCCAAGGCCGAGCATGGCTCCCCTTGGACGAGGAACCCCTCCTCGGCTATCAACAAAGAAGAAATGGGCATCCCCCATTCTCCACCTCTTCTCTTCGGCATAACCAAAGCCGACCATGCAACACAAACCGATGAGACTCCTCACCGGCGCACGTGCAGATTGTTATTTACCAATCCTACTAAAAAAAGACTGTGAACAGTTATAATTCTCCTAGAATTATAACCTTATCTCTCAAAAATTCTCATACAACAAGGACTGAACGATTATAATCTTTCTTGGAGTAAAATATTATCTCAATTCATTCATATCCAGCAATGATTATACAATGCTATGTCTGTATATACAAGGCATAATTCACATTATTTGGGCAATCTATCTTTTGACTCTAAACTCTTGTCAATTGATTTCTCTCTCTTAATGCAAATACTTACTCTCACGCCAGAGGGCCTTCGCCCGGTGAAGCCCCTGCTAAGTTTACATGTTTGTTCATCTTTTTCAGGCTATTAAAAAGTGACGCTAATTTTCGGCAATTTTTATTAAGTGCTGCTAAATTTTTGGCACTGTTTTAATAACTGTTGCAAAATTTTTGGCGCTTTTTAACAAGTGTCGCTGATTTCGGGTACTTTTAAATTAAGTGCTGCTAATTTCCGACACTTTTAATAAGTGTCGCTAAATTTTCAACACTTTTAATAAGTACCGCTATTTTTCGGCAAAATTTTTATTAGTGATACTAATTTTCGACACTTTTTATTAAGTGCCGCTAATAAAAAGAGATTTTTTTGAAATTTTTATTAAATTATTATTAAATTTTGAAATTTATCATATTTTTCGTATAGATTGTTCCATTTTTTTAATGGCTCTAGGACCCTAGAGCCCCTCTAGGGAGATTCAATCCCATTTTAAGAAATGACATTTTACTAATTCCTCACACACCCCTCGCTGTCAAAAGACGAATATACCCTTATTATTTTATACAGTGATGCGTCATTCATTCAGGGCCTGAATCTAATTTCAAAACAGAAAACTACATTTTAGTCACTGGAAATTAAACTACATTTTAGTCACTGGAAATTTTAAAATTATATATTGATCACTTGACTTTCTGACATTTCAGATCAACCATTGAACTCAAAATAATTTAAGTCTAATCAATTCAGTCTCAAAAACTACAAATAAATCACTGAATTTTTCAAATCATCACAACAGTCTTTAGTTTTTTCAAAAACACTTCCATTTTTTTATATTTTTACATTATAAGACTACTTTGACTAATAAGACAAATTTTTTAACCAAAAAAATTAAAAATTTCAATAATAATAATGAATTGCTCTCATAATTTACACATTTACAACTCTTATAATTTAATTATAAGACTACTTTATTGACTTATAAGACAAAATTTTCAACCAAAAAAATCAAAAATTTCAATAATAACAATGAATTGCTCTCATAATTTACACATTTACAACTCTTATAAGTTAATTATAAGACTACTTTGTCTCTTATAATTGACTTATAAGACAAATTTTTCAACCAAAAGTCTTAAAAGACTTATAAAAGTCTTGTAAGACTTATAAAAGTCTTGTTAATAAGTCTTATAAGTTACTTATACGACTTTTTAACAAGTCTTATGAGTAACATATAAGACTTTCTAATAAGTCTTTATAATAAGTCTTATAAGTTACTTATAAGACTTTTTTTAATAAGTGTTTTACTTATAAGACTTATTTAAAAAGTCTTATAAGTTACTTATAAGACTTACTAAAAAGTCTTATATGCAACATATATAAGGCTTATTAAAAAGTCTTTATAAAAGTAAAAGACTTATTAAAAAAGTCTTATAAGTTACTTATAAGATTTTTAAAAAGTCTTATAAGTAACATATAAGACTTTTAAAAAGTCTTATAAGTAACATATAAGACTTTTTTAGTAAGTCATAAAATGTTACTTATAAGATAAGTCTTATAAGTTACTTATAAGACTTTTTTATCGAAGCCCCGGAAAATGTTTATCGAAAACATCCAAATCATCTCTTCTTGATTACTCTCAGTCATTTTCCCCGACCCCGATTGAACATAATCCACAAGCTCCACAAGTATCTGCCTCTTAATCTCCTTCTCCCTAACTATTCTCAATGTATTCGAAAAATCAAATTGGTAGCAACAAATTTGCAGCTTCCTCATAAACAAGTTCTGGCGTTCAGACACAGGTACATCCCTAAACAAAGGAAGAGTTTCAATTTTTCCTGAAGGCGCTGTAGCTGCCATAACAGCACCACCACCGTGTTATTGTATATCCCACATATTTACATCTGTGTCAAAAACATACGCAACACTAATCAAAGCAATTTAGAGGTATATATGCACTCTACCATAAAAGTGGAATCTTTTCTATTAGGCAGCCACGCTCTTTTATAAACATCACAACCATAGTGATAAAGACAACCATAACCATAATGAGTTTATTAATAACATGCGAATTGATAACAAAAAACGTACAATCCTTAACAAAAATGAGGTTATTGATTGCAAAAAAGACTTCAATCGCAATGACTATTTATAGATCGACATGGAACTGAATTAGAGTGGTGTAACTATTCCCTCTCTTCTTATATGGATAAGACAAAGAGTTGAGACTGAACTGTCTGTTTTTTTCCTTTAACTGTAAAAAGGCTGGACTCTGATATAAAAACATAGTACTAGCAGTTAAGCACAAAATGAACCACAATACCACAACATGCCAATAGGGTATCACCAACAAACAAAAACTTGCCAAATATCTCAATATAATTCCATAACTAGATATACACTAAAGCATAGAGTAAAAATAACTTAAACAACTAAAATGATGACAAGCCCAAGCTCACGGTCATTTACAACAAAGTATGGTCCTCCATCCGATGATGAGTATCCATTTTCAGATCTTTAAGGAAATTAAAGAGGTTCACTTTTAAATACATTTAAAAGCAGCAAAACAAGAAGTAAAACAAGTAACCCCCCCCCCCCCCCCAAAAAAAAAGAGGTAAAGCTATATACCAACACATAAGCTTTTAAAGTTGAAAGTGTATTAACCACAGAAAACTATTTGAAGTTTCGATCGTTCTGACATACCTGAAAATGGTAGCTATTAAGACATCGAGCTATCTGTCTGAAAAGAGGAACCATGCAGGGCTGAAATTCTGCTGATTGAGTTGCTTCTAGCACTTCTTCAAGTTCCCCAAAAAAGAGAGCTTCTTTCTGGCAATTGGTGACTGGCCAGTATCTCAACAACAGACCCCTTATAACAGTATCTGCCAACTTGTAGTCCTTCTCAACAAACTGAGTTATACAGTATGACAGCTGCTGATGAAACAATGCCACAGGCTTAGGTTTATGAAGTGGTATAAGCGCCCTAACAAGAAACAACTTGTGCTCCTCTTTCATAGGCAGAGCAAACTCATTAATTATACTCCCAAGAATCTCCAAAAGCTCATCAATACCACTGTGCTTCTCCGTCTAATATATAAACCGATAAAATATATTATTGATTGATTCCCGTCCTAATAAGTCTTATAAGACTCTTATAAGACTTATTAAAAAGTAACTTATAAGACTTTTTAAAGTCTTATAAGTTTTTTATTTGACTTTTTTTAATAAGTCTTATAAGGAACTTTTTAATAAGTCTTATAAGTTATTTATAATAATTTTTTAAAAAGTAACTTAATAAGTCTTATAAGTAACTTATAAGACTTTTTAATAAGTCTTATAAGTTATCTATAAGACATTTTTTAAAAAAAGTAAAAAAGTCTTATAACTTAATAGACTTTAAAAAGTCTTTTAAGTTACTTATAAGACTTATTAAAAAGTCTTTTAATTAACTTATAAGACTTTAAAATGTCTTTTAAGTTACTTATAAGACTTATAAAAAAAGTCTTATATGTAACTGAAATACTCTACAACTATATGCACCATTGTCTAATGGACAGCAAAAGGCAAACGCAAACTGAAATACTCTACAACTATATGTCAAGGCCTTGCAGAACATATTAGGACCTCGTGCACAATTAGCAGTTGAGTTGGGAAATTTCCTCTTTTCTCAGTATAACGGTGTCTATGATGCATTTGTTCCACGATAATATATTTTTGCAGTAAGTGAGACATCCTTAGACTTGTCATTTTCGTATTTGACTATGATCATTACATAAAAAGTAACTCAACATAAGCTGGTGACTGTGTAATGCTTCCAAATATGGCACAACCGCGTTATAATCATCTTCGCAAGAAATTCATCAGATTACATTACATTCTAACTTCTTACATTCATTTAAGCCAATGGCAAACGTTGTGATTATGTGATGTAATTTGTCACAGGATAGATGAGTTCACTCTATGAAGAAAGAAGAAAGTTCACTTTCCAGTTCAAATTCTTGAGCTTGTTTCTCTCCAATCTTCAAGTACCATAACTCCTGATCATCAATTAATAAAACTCAGTTCTATAATGTAAACCCAAATTATGAAAAGTAGTTGGTCAACTTAAACTTGTTTGACCATTTAAGGTATTTTTATCTTTGCTACTCATGAAAGATGCACACATACACACACGTACACACACACACACATACACACACACACATACACACGGGCCATCCTCTTAGCACGAAAATCTATCTCACTGGATCTTATTACACAGTACCTCATCTTCTATATGCAGTTGTTTTATAACAACTCTGTAGAGTTACATAGGGAAAATTCTTAAATATTTGTCAACAAATAGATCATAAACCTTGCTAGAATCATGTTTAATTATAAACGTAGTTGAAATTACCCGGATCCGAGAGGCAGCGCAATCGCGCCCCGGCATCTGGCATCTTTCGCGTTGGAGCGATGTGTCTCGCCGTTTTTGTTTTGTAGAGTCGCCACGCCGTTTTTATTAAGCCCAAAACATTGAAAAAGGGCATCAGTTTAAAGATAATTTTAAACTGTTTTTTGTGTGATGAGATTTTGAGTTCGGAGGTCAGATGACTCCCCGGGAAGAGAATATTAGAATATTAGAGCTCACCCGAGTAGCCTCGTAAAACGAGTCTTTCGGATACCCCTAATATCCTTTAAATGTTGTGTGTGTGCGTGTGTGCTTTTAAAAATGCATGCTGTATCGGATGTCTACATTGTATGCTATGTATGGAAATGTATTGAAATAGTATAGGAAGGAAGCCTTACCAATGTTGGTTCGTGTATGTCTTCCGCTGGGGAATAGTGTTTGAGGTCGGAGTAGCTGCTCCTGCACGGATCGGGATTGCTTCGGGAGATGTCACTGTCCGCGGACGTAGTTTCGGCGTGAGTTGAGGTTGCAGGCTGCGTTCGGGCGCAGGTTCGGCGTGCGTGGGGATCGTCGGGATCACTCGGCAGAGGTTCGGCGTGTGTTGCGGTGGCGTGAGTCACTCGGGCGCAGTTTCGGCGTGGCTCGGGATCGTCGGTTTGACTCGGAAAGAGCCGGACACCGTGGAAAGACTGTGCAAGGCCTCGGAGTACCACGAGGGGCCTCGCAGTACCTCGAGAGTGCCTCGGCAGCGCGGGAGCCGTCTCGGGAGCGCTGGGAGGCTTCTGAGCACCACAAGGGAGCTTTCTAAGGCCTCGGAAGGATCCGAAAGGGGCCGGGAATGCCTCGAAAGGACTTAGAGGGGAAGCCGAAGGCCTAGGGAGGAAGAGAGAAGTGGGAGGTGTGTGAAAATGAGGAGGGGGAGCCCTCTATTTATAGTGCCAGATTTGGTGCAAAGAGGTCCGTACGGACCTCCCTGGTAATCCAGTTTTTTGGTTTTCCTCGATTTGAGAGAATCCGTGATGATGGAGGAATATTTGCAATTATGGTGTCCCCGGGCAATAAGGTCCGTACGGACCATCTTGCATGCAAAGAGGTCCGTACGGACCAACTCTGCAGGGAGTAATCATTTTCCCGGATTTGAGGGAATATTGTGGACTTTAAGGAGATTCAAAGAATTATGACAACAAAGAGGTCCGTACGGACCAATATTGCTTTCCCAATTTCCCGAAAATTCCCGAAAGGTCCTTTTGTCCCTTTTTATCCTGCAGAAAGGCTCCTCCCTTGGTTTGGTTGGGGGTTTAGAGAGGGTTTTGAGTGAGAGGGGCCGTCGAGACTGTGTTGATGAGTCCGCGGTGTTTCCGTGTGTGTGAAAGGGTGTGATCCAGATTGGGGTACTTACGAAGCCCCTCGACGACGTCACTTATGAAAGAAGTGGGCCGCCGATAAGATAAGGGTCCTAACTGGATCGCGTGGCCGGGAGAGGAAGTGACCGTGGAGGTCGGTGTGAGGACGTGGTGGTGTCCTTTTGTGTGACCGCATAGGTCGCAGGGCCGGACCCCGTGATAGGATTCCTACGTATCTGGCGGGAATCAAGCCTAGTCGTAGTTCGAGTGTGGGGTGAGTGTTTTGTGAATGTGGGCGTGGTGGTGCCCTCGAAGTGTCGCGTGACCGCCGAGGTCAGTGGTGAGGACGTGGTGGTGTCCCGTGACCGCATAGGTCGTTGGGCCGGACCCCGTGATAGGATTCCTACGTATCCTCGGCGGAATCAAGCCCGGTCGTAGTTCGAGTGTGGGGTGAGTGTTTTGTGAATGTGGGCGTGGTGGTGCCCGAAGTGTCGCGTGACCGCCGAGGTCGCCGCGAGGACGTGGTGGTGTCTGGGTGACCGCATAGGTCGATGGCCGGACCCCGTGATAGGATTCCTACGTATCCCGGCGAATCAAGCCCGGTCGTAGAGTTCAGAGGTCGTGAATTTGTGAGTGCGGGCGTGGTGGTGCCCTGAAGTGTTGTGTGACCGCCGAGGTCAGTGGTAAGGACGTGGTGGTGTCCTAAGATGTGGTGACCGTCGAGGTCAATTGTGAGGACATGGTGGCGTCCTGGGATGGAAATTTTACGATTTTCCTAATCGGGTGGTTTAAGGCCTTCCGAGCCGGAGATAGAGTGAGGACTTGAATCGTCTTCTGATTGCGGTTGGTGCCACGCTGGAGGACTTTGAATCGTCTTCTGGCGGCGGTTGATGCCACGCTGGAGGACTTTGAATCGTCTTCTGGCGGCGGTTGGTGCCACGCTGGAGGACTTTGAATCATCTTCTGGCGGCGGTTGATGTTATGCGCGAGGACTTTGAATCGTCTTCTAGCCGCAGTTGATGTAATGCGCGAGGACTTTGAATCGTCTTCTAGCCGCAGTTGATGTAATGCGCGAGGACTTTGAATCGTCTTCTAGCCGCAGTTGATGTAATGCGCGAGGACTTTGAATCGTCTTCTAGCCGCAGTTGATGGAGGCATGACTGCCTTGTGCTTTGATTGCGAGAGGCGTAGATGCCTTGTGTTTTTGCATGTTGAGTAGAAGGTTGGACTTACGATGACTGCCGGTGCTTGCGTTGCCGTTGAAGTGGGCAAGGATGACGGCCGGTGATTGCTTCACCATTTGGCATTTTGGAGGCGCTTCGTGCCTTGGGACTTGTACTCGGAGGTGTTGGCTCCTTCTTGTGCTTGTTTTGCCGTTGAGTGGGCAAGGATGATGGTCGGTGCTGGGGATATGCAGTCTTGTATGACTTCCTTTTGACTTGTTGGGGGAGGAGCTCGGGCTTACTTTGATGGCCGGTGCTTGCGTTGCCGTTGAAGTGGGCGAAGTTCGGGCTTACATCTGACTGCCGGTGCTTGAATTGTTGGGGATGCGTGACCTTGTAGGGCCCTTTCTCGTTGGGAAGATGACTTCGGACCTCTTTTGAGGGCCGGTGGCCGAGTTGTCGCTGAGCGTTTGGAGGCGTCTTGCGCCTTGATATTCGTGCTGGGAGGTGTTGGCTCCTTCTTGAATTGCCGTTGAGCGGGCATTGGTTGAATTGCCGTTGAGTGTTTGGAGGCGTCTTGTGCGTTGATATTCGTGCTGGGAGGTGTTGGCTCCTTCTTGAATGGCCGTCGGGCGTTTTGGAGGCGTCTCGTGCCTTGGGATTCATGCTGGGAGGTGTTGGCTCCTTCTTGAATTGTCGTCGGGCGTTTTGGAGGCGTCTCGTGCCTTGGGATTCGTGCTGGGAGGTGTTGGCTCCTTCTCGAATTGCCGTTTGAGCGGGCGGTGGTTGAATTGCCGTGAAAGTGGCGAGGACCGGTCTTACGCTGACGGCCGGTGGTTGAATTGCCGTTGGAGTGGGCGAGGACCGGTCTTACGCTGACGGCCGGTGGTTGAATTGCCGTTGGAGTGGGCGAGGACCGGTCTTACGCCGACGGCCGGTGGTCAATTGAAGGGTTAGGGACCATTCTCGCACTCGGGATTTGCCGGAAAAGGCCTTAGGACGCTGGGGCAAAGATTATAAGGGCAGAAAGTAATTTGGCCACCCCTTGCAAAGAGGTCCGTACGGACCAACCTCGGATGCAAAGAGGTCCATACGGACCACCTTTGTTTTTACAGCTTCCTGTGTTTTGACCAGGCTTAAATGCCGAGGCTCCCCCACTTCTTCTTCCTCATTTCCAGTTCGTGAACCAGGCGAGAGAGAGAGAGAAAAAAAATCCTCCATTGTTAACCAAAATCAAAAATTTTTTGCTTGAATTGCTTGCCATGGCTGAAGGATCTCGAAGGAGTCGTCGTCAACGCAGCCAAGAAGTGGTCGAGCAACGGATGGAGCTTCAAAGAAATTGGATTTCGTTCGTTCCATCTTCGAAGAACCCGGATGTCTTGTATCCGAATCCGGAGGTGCACAATCGTCGCTCTATGAACGTCGGGGAGGTAAGAAATCCGCTCCGTTTTGATTCCCTGCTCGAATTTTTGAATGCTAGAACTAGGTTTTAGTTTTTCGCATTTTTGAATTTTTTGTTATTTTTTTATGCCTTTTTTGTGAAATTCTTGATGAATTGTTGAAAATGGACATGTAAAAATTGTGGGTATGTGTATTTTGTGCAAAAATGTGTAGATTAGCTTTTATTTGTGAAAATAAAGTGCCTCTCTAATGAAATGCATGCTTTGGTGTTTTGTACCGTATGCTATTTATGAATGTACATTATGAGAAAAATTATCGTGTAGTGATAATTTTTGTGAAAAAATGTGACATGTGCCGTGTTTTGTGACGGGTTTTGTCTGAAAGTGTGTGCCGTGTAGGGACGGGTTTTTTGAAAAATGTGTTATGCATATGTGTCGTGCCGTGTGTGCCATGTTTTTGGGTGACGGACTTTGTGGGGAAAATATGTGCAATATGTGCCGTGTTTTTGTGACGGGTTATATGTGCCTTTGCCGTGTTGGGACGGATCTTTTTTTTTTTGAAAATGTGTTGTGTAGGGTTTAATCCCCCCCCTTTTTTTCTTTTGGGAAAATGTGTACAGTGTGTGCCGTGTTTTGTGACGGACTGCATGGGAAAAATTATATGTATAATGTATGTGAAAATTATGTGCATTATGTGCCGTGTGTTGTGACGGGATATATGTGAAAAATATGTGCAATGTGTGCCGTGTTTTGTGACGGGTTACATGGAAAAATTATATGTATAATGTATGTGAAAATTATGTGCAATATATGTGCCGTGTTTTTGTGACGGGTTATATGTGCCTTTATATTAAGTACTGTGATTGACGTACCTTTGCTGTGTTTACCTGCAGGATGCGGGGCTTATGGCCGGGAAGGCCAAGAGGATGAAGACTGGGATCGCCGAGGCCGTTGTTGAGCCGCGGGCGGATGCCCGATATTTCCGTGGACGGTAGGCCGAGTCCCCTGAGGTCGGTCTATGCTTCGGCCCGGGTGTGTTCGCTGAGAACCCGGTCGGGGTTTTCGACACGAGGAAGAACAAGAGCGTCTTCCTTGGCCTTTCGAGCATCGGTGGGATACCACCCACACCTTCCATCCGAGCCGGGGAGAGGTGACGGTGACGCCACCGACTTTGCTGCGATCACCGGCTTTCCTTCAAAGGAGGGCCGGTGCGGTGGAGGGATATGATAGCCGATGATGTGTTGACCGAGCCGCCGGGCTTTGAGCCTCGTCCTCGCAGGGCCTGGGCATGTTGTATAGCGACGTGAGCCGAAGATCACGGCCGCATTGGGGCCTACATCCGGTACCGGCCAGTGACACGGAGCAGCTTGGCGCGCTCCTTTTTGTGGTATGCAATGTCCGAGACTTTGTTCTCGAACCACGCGACCGTGGCTCCCTTTGCTCGCCGGAGAGTTTGATTGACCCGGATAGGGTCTCGTGACATTGCTTGGGGCGAGGCAGCTCGGCCGAGCTCTACTTCTCCTTGGGACCGGTTTAGCCGGGTGTGGCGCGCCCGTCTGGCCTGTTTTGACTTTGCTCGAGGTATGAGTTTATTGCCGTTTTTTGATTTAGCAACTTGTCATTTCTCCATTGTCTTTTGCACCGAGCCTTCTCTGCTTTTTGTCACAGTGTGTGGTTTTATGAGGTTTTCCAAAGGCTTCCCGTGGGATAGAGATCCGGGCCGTTGTCGCGCACTCGCTGCGCGCCGGGCCGGGCTCGTACGGCAAGGAAGAGGAGGACCAGCAGGGGGAAGCTCACCATCGCCACGGGGATGTGCAGTGAGCCGCCTGGAGAGGGGTAGCCCTGAGGGGTTCATCTTGTTCCCGTGGGCTCGGTGATGAGGGGGATGAGTTTGAGGGGGCTCCCGAGGTGACAGCGCGGCGGAAGATGCCGCGGGGCTCGACTTGTGATGTCATGTATCCGGGAGAGCGGGTCTTCCGGGCAAAGATGGCCCCTGTGCTTCCCGTGGCTCCGAGGGACCCTCCCTTTGGGATGCTTGATTCCCGGACATGGACGTGCTCGATTTCGAGAGGTACCTCGCGGTGTCGGCGCCGAGGAGTTCATTTTATATGGAGAGGAGTACGGGGCCTTCGTGAGGAGGAAGCCGAGGACGCCGCAGTACCGGCGCGGAGAGAGAGGCCGGCCCGCAGCTCCCCTGCAGGTTCCGATGCCGGGACCGGATTTCACGTACGTCCGCGGGACGGATCGAGGAGGAGGGTGTTCAGACTGCTCCTGAGCAGTGCTCCCCGCCGCATACAGAGCTGACCCCGATAGATCGCGAGTGTGCTTACTCTTTTCCATCTTGGCATCTTTTACGTATTTTTCTTTTTGTTGTTGAGTATAACCGTATTGCCGAGCGTTTCCTTGGTCCGCTTGTTGGTGCAGTCCCGGGAGAGCTTATGATATGTTGACTCGCTGCTACGTGGCGATGAGGTCGCTTTGCGAAGAAGATGGCTTCAAGATATCTTGCCGGCCCGCGACGCGTGCCGGCGCACGAGCCTATGCCTTCGAGGCATTCTCAGACGTTCCTCCGCCTAGAGCCGAGCCTGAGCCGCAGCAGAGGGACCTTGAGGGGGCGGCATAGCATGGATGCCGGACGTCTTCGGGAGCCGCAGTGGCCTTCGAGGAGCAGCCCTTTTATCGCTCATGCCTCCGCATGGCGCACAGGGTGAGGGTTCCTCAGCGCCTTCTTTCTTTGATCCTTTCGCCGGATTTGATCCTTCCGAGTACTTTTCGTGGGAGCCTCCGCGGGTGCCTCTGTGATTCCGACGACGAGGATGTGACGGCGAGTTCGCCGGGATGCCCGACTTCTCTCGGGAGGACCTCGGCGAGGATGATGATGCCGAGGAGTCCGATTAGTATTCATTTGCTTTCCCTCTTTTCATATCCCTCTTTTTTTTTTTGTTTAGCAAATGTACATTTATGGGTACCGTAATAAAACACTTGCATTTGCACGGCAAACAAAGATTTTATTTTAAGATGTAATGTCAATTTTGTGATTCCTGGAATTGTCCTAGAAATTGTTGCTATTATTATTTTTTATTTTGTGCATGCCACGTGAGCCGAGAGTGTGTTTGTGGGTAGTGTTTGTTTGCCGGGAATGGCTTTGTCCATTGTTTGGGCGCTTTGGAGCAAGGTTTTGCCGGGACAAATGGGTTGTTGTACCGTTTGGCCGAGGAAATGGGTTCTCGTTTGCAAGGAGGTCCGTACGGACATACTTAGCATGCAAAGAGGTCCGTACGGACCAACCTTGCTTTTGGGAAGGACATAAATGCTTTCCAAAGTTGTCCGGTTCTTCCTCATTTCCCATTTGCCCATTTTCGAGCTTTCTTCCCCATTTTCTCTAGGATTCTCCATTTTTGCCATGGATTCTTCGTACGTCCCTAGAATTTTGCCGAGGCTTTCGCAGAGAGGCAAGCACACTTCCTTGAGCGCTTGAAAACGTGGATGCGGCGCCGTATGAGGCATCGTAGACGGGCTTTCGAGGTAAGGTTTCGTCTTTGCTCGGCTTGGTCTTTTAAGGAGTTGGTTCCCGATTGGGATTTGTTGCGGGCCGCCGCGAAGTTCTGGGATGTTAGGAGGCACGTGTATCGTTTCTCCTATAATGAAATGGTGCCCACTTTTGAGGATTTTCGGGCTTTGATTGGAGGACCGGAGGTGGAGGCCATCTCGCTTCCTTTCGATTGGTGGTGCCGCGCGAGCGTGAAGCTTGTGTGCTTTCTTCGTACTTCGTTGGAAGAAGTGTGGCATGATCCTTGATTCGGGTCATATCGACATTTCGAGCCGCGGAGCGGTTCATGGTTGATGATGAGAGTGACGTCTCGGGATGTATTTGCCTTGTGCGTGATGGCGACGCTTTTCATGGTCGCCTCCGCATTTGTGATGGCGCTGCTAGATGTGGTAGGGCACCGCAGTAGCCGGAGAAGATATTGTCCCGTTGGTGCCGGGGGAGACTCTTCATGGTATCGATCGTCCGGTGACCGGGGATCGTTTTATGAGAGGGGGAAGCCCCGCTTTGCTCACCTTGTGGCCGCGAGAGAGACTCTGTGCCACGCCCGAGGCTCCGACGTCGTTTAGCCCGTGGTCATTTGCTCGCCGACCTCTTGTGTTGGATATGGATCTCCCGCCCGGGAGAGATGGATGGCACAGCCTTGGTACGCATCGATCCGCCGGTGGGTTCCGCACCGGAGGATTGAGACCAGGAGGATCTTGCAGAAGGGTCCTACGTTGTCGAATTCCGTGTTTGTCTTGGTCCTCCTTCTATATTCCGTCGCTTGTTTCCCGGCAGCTTGGGATGAAGCAGAGCCTTTGTTGGCCGGGATGACCTTGCTACCGCGGAGGTAGTTCCTCTATGTATGGCGCAGTGTGCCTTCTTGTATTTTCCGAGGGTATGGAAGTATTCCGCTTCCCTCCCGCGGTACTCCTTAGACGTCTGGGAGAGTGTCGTGTTGACGACTCGCATCCGGCCCGGTATGAGCAGCAGTGTCAAGGGCAGTCCCAAGTGGTCTTGGAGAGCGTGCGTGTAGCGATTCTGGGACCCGGCTGCCGTAGTAGCTATTGCCTTAGGAGTTCCGAAGCCCGGTCCGACCCTTCGATGTGACGGAGACACTTTGTTTGACTACGAGACTAGAGTTGACCGACCGACAGGAGAGGTCCTCTTTGCACTCGCAGGAGGAGATCCGAGCCGAAGCACGGCGAATGAAGCCCCGAGAGCTACCGGATTGTTTGACTCTACGGGAGGACCCCGATCTCTGACCGAGAGACGCAGAGTTGGTTCACGTGGAGAGAAAGAAGACTCGCGGGGACGAGGGAAGAAAGGAAAGAATGGCGAGGGGACAAGCGCAGATGGCACGGAATGACCTCCTAGGTATCCATTCATTGCATTTGCAAACACATTATTTGTTAAATGTATTAAGCTGTCTTTTAGCATGTTGTGAACTTGAGAGTAGACCGTGCTTGAACGCATCAAGAAATGTTGTAACCAAGTTAGTGATTTGTGATTTACTTTTAAAGCTTTGTCGAGACGCAAGATCTCTTGTTTGCCTTTGCTTCGTTGTGCACTTTGTCGGCGTCCATCTTTGACTTTTCGTTGCATTTGCGGACCGAAACAGCCTGGGCCCCGACGGCAATCCCCTTTCACGAGGCTTTCAGGCTTGGCCGAGAGGTTGAATGCTCCCTCGACAAGTCGTTTTGACGGTCTTTTTCGTAGCTTCCTTGCCTCTTGTTGGCGTCGGCTCTTGACCACTTTTTGCAGCCTTCGCTTGAGCTTCTTTTGTTTTTTTTTTTTTTTTTTTTTGAGCCCTTGCTCGAGCTCTCTTTTTTATTATTTTTTTTGTGAGCCCTTGCTCGAGCTCTCTTTCTTTTGTGTTTTGTTTTTTTTTTTTGTGAGCCCTTGCTCGAGCTCTTTTTTTTATTTTTGAAGCGCATGAGGGCGAAGACAAGCCCCTGGCTTGGAAGCGCACACGAGCCGCCTGCTTGATGCCGAGTGACCCTGATGTCCTTGGATGTTGCCGCCGTCGTTTGACTTGGTCAAGGTGACCGCTGGGGCGTGTTTCTTGAAAAGTGCGTAGCTTGATGGAGGTCTTGATTGACATTCAAACTTTTGACTTTTTGTGTGTTTTTAGACCGGACCAATTAAGGTTGCCTACGTTCCCTGACTAGAGGGCTCAGTGTCGCGTAGTTCGACACTACATGGAGTGCCAAGAGAGGCACACTGTTCTTCTTCAGGCGAAGTATCCGCGAAGTTTGCTTCCGTTGACCGGATTCATGAAGCGGATTGCCGTCTAGGTCCGTTAGCTTCATGGCGCTCCGGAGAAGATCTTTTGAACCACGAAAGGGCCGATCCATGTGGGTTCCCATTTTCCCAGCTGGGTTGGTTCGAGTGGGAGGCTTTTCTTGAGTACAAGGTCACCTTCCCCGATGTCTAGGGATTTGACTTTCTTGTCGAAAGCTCTAGCCATCCTGCTTTGATAGGCTCGAACGTGTTCCATAGCCTTTAGTCGTCGCTCGTCTAGCAGAGCCAATTCGTCATGTCGGCCGAGCCATTCGACTTCGTTGATGTCATTTTCCACAAGCACTCGGAGTGAGGGAATTTCCACTCGATGGGAAGGACCGCTTCCATCCCGTATGTCGTGGCAAATGGGGTTTCTCCCGTGGTCGTTTCCGACCGATGTGCGGTAGCCCCAAAGTGCAAGGTGCAGCTTCTGGGCCAATCTCGTCCCTGGGTGGTCATTTTTCTGATGATCCGTTCGAGGGTTTTGTTTGTCGCTTCCACGGCGCCGTTTGTTTGTGGCCGGTAGGAAGAAGATTTGTGGCGTGTGATCTTGAATTCAGCCAGCCTGTCGAATTCCCCTTCGAAGTGTGAGCCGTTGTCCGATATGACCTCATTTGGGATACCGTATCGGCAGATGATGTTTTCCTTGAGGAAATGCGCGACCTTCTTGGAGGTGAGTACTTTGTAGGACTTGGCTTCGACCCATTTGGTGAAGTAGTCGATGGCTACTAAGATGAACTCGTGACCGTTGCCGCTCGGCGGAGCAATTTTCCCGATGACGTCAATTCCCCAAGTGGCAAAGGGCCAAGGTGTAGTCATGCAAGAGAGATCGTGGGGCGGCAGATGATTGAGGTTGGAGAACCGCCGGCACTTGTCGCAGCCTTCGGACAAAGTGGATGCACCGCCTCCATGGAGATCCAAGAGTAGCCCATCCCGAGAATGATTTGCATCGTGGCTCGGGCGTTCATGTGGGGACCGCAAGCCCCATTGTGGACTTCGTTCATGAACTTGCTTGCTTCTTCTTGGCTGACGCAGCGTAGGAGTGGCCCGTGGTAGCGTTTCTTGTATAGCATGTCCACGAGGATGACAAAGTGAGAGGCAAGGCGTTTTAGGGCCATGATGCTCTTGGTTTTGACCCCTTCTGTGTGTGGGTCTTCCTTGTTCATGAGGGTGGTTTCCCCGTTCTTGAGGTATTGGAAGATCTGGCTTGGCCGGAAACGGCGTCTGACTTGCGTCTCTTTGGCTCTTCAAAGAATCTTGCAAATCGTTGTGATTAAAGCCTTCTCGGCAGCTTGGGCCCGGTTTTTCTCTCGTTTGACAACATGCTTAAATGTTTGCTTGATGCATTGTTCGTTTAATGTGTCTGCTTCTTTATCAAGTGAATCGTTATTAACTGTTTGTGTGTTAGTTAATTTATCAGTTGTTAAAGATGCAATGAGAGGATACTCGGAAAGATCGAAGCATTCATTAAGAGCATACGGGAATACATTATTGGCAATGAGTTCGTAATCTTCTGGCGTGAGGCCATCAGATGACTCGAGAGACTCAAATTCTAAGCTAATGGACTCAGATGAGTTTTGACACTAGACTCTAGGACTCGAGGGGTCAGACCAAGTTGTTCGATCATGTCCTTTTTGGCCGGGCAGCTGGTCCTGAGAAGGTGGCCCAGTTATTGAGTGGCAATGAGCTTGATAGGAGATGGGGCTTGAAGGGCTTTGTGTCATCGTTCACGATCATTGCTATCATAGAGTTATCAGAAACAAAATCGATTAGATCTGGCATCTCGATTTCTTCTTTGAAGAGCAGGTGGAGCAGTGGCTCGTCCCAAGCATCATCTCATGAGTCTTTTGCTTTTGTCTTGGGCATTACTAGCTCGAATGCACTCGTCCCGCTTTGTTGAAGGCGTGAGTGTTGACAGAGAGTTTTTCGAGTTCTTCTCGCCAAAGAGGGGGTTTTCCCGAACCAAAATTCGCCGTGAATAGTGGTGGTTGTGGATCCCGGCAGGGCGGTGTGTCGAGGAATGCTCTTCGGACAGATTTGGCTTGAGGCCTCCGAATCTTGCCAGTTCTCGCCGGAGCTTGTCCATGGTTGTCGGCCACTTTGTTTGGCATTGATCGCCTCTGCTTCCTTTTCTCGGATCTTCTTCCAAGTTGCCGGCCTTCTTTGTGAAGTACTTGGTCATGTCGAAGCCGTAAGGACGAAGATCGGAGATTGCGTGCAAGCCTCTTTTGTTATCTCGTGGAGCGTTTTCGTGCAGCTCGCTTGTCCTCCGCAATGTGTTCGGGAGTAGGAGAGTATCCTGTGCCGTGCAGGTATTCTCGTTCTTTGATATTGATGATCCGTTGAGTGCCCCGATGGCGTTTTCCCAAACCGAGCCCCGGATGTAGTTCATGTGCTTCATCATTTTCATCGGGGAGGGATCTTGTCCCAAATCAAAGGCAGTCTATGTGGCACACTTGGGCCTTTGGGCTTTCGATGGTGAACCCCGTTAGCATCATGCCATCATCGTCGGGTTTGATTTCTAAGACCGGACGCCGTTTGTTTCGGTCCTTTCGTTGACTATGCTATCACCGTAGATGATGGTAAGATCTGCTCCTTGGACGAACTTTACGCACCGATGAAGAGTGGATGCCACCCCATTGATCCGGTGTAGCCAAGGGCGTCCCAAAATGGCAGTGAATGTGATTGGGATGTCGATGACTTGGAAACTGTCAGACCATTTGTTTTCCAAACCACAAAGTTCAAGGTGGCTATTCCCAAGACTCGGGCGGGATGTTGAGTCGTATGCCTTGATTGCCCGAGTCGAGGGTTTTAGATCGCTTGCTTTGATCCCTAGCAAATCCATCATTTTGGCCGGAAGGACGTTCATGGATGATCCCCATCTACCAACACCCGAGGGAGACGGCGCTCGTCCGCTTGAACTGCTATGTAGAGAGGCTCGTTGTGGTCGCCCCAAATTTTGGAAGATCGAGCTCGTGAAGGTGATGATATTGCCGTAATTGACGTTGCCAATCATCTCGAACCGCTTCATCGTGTGTCACCGTGATGGGAACCATAGTCCGGGCCGTGCTTTCTTCCAACTTGAGCTTGTGCGGGTAAGATGAAGTGAGTAAGGACCAGAGCGAGATGTTAGCCTCGAGTGCGCTTGAGCCGTGTCAAGACAGATCTTCAACCTTCGGGGTCCAAGGTTTCACTTTCTTTGGCGTAGTGGCCCCTTTTCAATTCGTGGCTCGTGTATGGCCGGCCTTTTGTCCGTCCGTGGAGGATTCACCGGGATTTGACCGAACGTGTCGTAACATTCACCTCTGGACTTATGGTTTTGCTTGTCTCTCCTATTTCGTAGTGGGAGTGAGCCCGATTGGGCGTAAGGCCGCACCGCGCATTTCAATTCGTTCACCGTCATAGCCTTTACCGGAGCATCAATAGTGGCTTTGAGATCTTCCCAAGACAGGGGTTGGATTATCTCGGACCTTCGGGCCTTCGGTGGCGGTGCGAAGCTCGTCCCAAATGATCATGGAGCGTACATTGCCACGGCCTTGTGCAGTAGCTAGGCTTGCTGGAGTAGATGACATAGTAGTCAAACTTTCCCGAGGGTTCTCCAAGGGTTCCGACTGTGGGATCACCGCATTCATACCTCTTTTTCGCTTTTGTTGAGAAGATAGCTTCTTCTTTCGTCGAGGACGGCCCTCGTTCATTGCATCCCGGAATTCCATTTCCAGACAAGCACCGCAATCGCAAACGTCCCACCGTATGTGTTCGTTGTTCGGCGGTGGTACCGGGACCTCGTGAGGCCGGATGGGCAAGCTTTCCTCTCGGAAGGTCTTGTGGCCTTACGTCATAACCGCATGGCTCGTACGAGGGTAACAGTGCTGACTTCCGGGAGACAATGAGAGATGTTAGAGGCCGTAGGAGCGCCATGGCTTGGGAAGCCCCGTGTAGTTGGGTGGCTAATGTTCCGAAGTGGTGCATGGCACCTTCGATCCAGGCTTGTTGCTCACCTTGACGTTTCTCAATAGCCATGAGGACCTGCCAAACTTCTTCCAATGTTGGGAAATTTCTTGGGGGTAAGGTCCCGTTCTCATCGTGGTTATCCACTGACTTGGCCATGGGGAATTGACGGATTGTCCTGGTGACAGAGCTGGGAAGGAGGTAGGACCTTGCTGTTTTGACACTGGGAGACGGGTTCCCGGGTACTCTCGACCACTCTCTGTTAGCTGGAGGGGGTGATGGGCAAGGTTTAGACACGGGAATGGTCTAACGGGATAAAAGGGGAAAGCTCACGTGGCATGCGGTTTCCGTTTCTTTTATTTTTTGATTTTTTTTTTGTTTTAATTTACTTAAAACATGTTTTCTCAGAGTCCTAGGTAGGTTGGAAAAGATTGCTCTTCTTTTTCGCAACTATGCTAGATCCTGGGTCAGTGGAGACCATCTGTGCGGCTATAAGCCCCTCGTTTTGCACCTGTATTTCGACATCCCAGGGTGGACACCTGTGCGAGGGTCCTATAGGGCAAGCGGTTTCCACCGGCCTAAAAGAAAAATTGAACCTAAGGACCGAGCCTGTCATGTTCGTTTTGATGCGTTAGCCATGTGAATAGTGAACCGAGCCGGCCACTGAGTCAAGATCAGGTCAAGAGTTCCCAAGCATGACCTTCTCTTGCTTGCTTGCGCAAGGGATCCGTGACGTTAGGCGTTGGCTGGGTCATATCGTCATGGCTGACGTATCAAAGGCGTGATGACAAGGTGTCATGCGAGCATGGATGTATATCCGGGACGGAACATCGTCTGGGTGTAGCTTCGGAAATCAAGATCAGGTCAAGATTTTAGCATGACCTTTCATCACTTTGCTTGCGCAAGGGATCTTGAGTTCCGAGCCTTGACTCAGAAAATGGCCAGGCATGGTATATGTATCCAGTGCCGTATGACACGGACCGGGTAAAAACCAACCGAGTCCGGACAGAGTGTGACTCAAGACTCAAACGTGTGGTTGACGCTTGGCTAGGATGGGATGTTTGGAATGATCCCGCGCGCGCCCAAGAGGCCTAGGAAGACCTAACGGATCGCAACTGAGACCACTCCGGGTTGAGGGTTGTAGTGTGCAGTGTATCCGAGGCAGCAGTGCGCGTAGCGTGCGGTGTAACCGAGGCAGCAGTGTGAGTAGAGTGCGGTGTAACCGAGGCAGCAGTGCGCGTAGTGTGCGGTCTCTAAAATTCCTTTTCTGAGTAAAACAGAAGGTTTTGAAGAATTTTAAATGTATGCACAGATGTATATTGATGCATTTTTTTTTGTATTTTTATTTTTTTTTGTAAAATAAAAACGAAGCACGTGCACACACACACAACAGTTAAAGGAAGGGGTAAAATGAAAGTTTGACCCTCATCATCGTTTTAAAAATCTTTTGTTTTGTTTAAAAGTTTTTAAAACAAAATTTCCCCAGCGGAGTCGCCAACTGAAATTACCCGGATCCGAGAGGCAGCGCAATCGCGCCCCGGCATCTGGCATCTTTCGCGTTGGAGCGATGTGTCTCGCCGTTTTTGTTTTGTAGAGTCGCCACGCCGTTTTTATTAAGCCCAAAACATTGAAAAAGGGCACGCTTTAAAGATAATTTTAAACCTGTTTTTGTGTGATGAGATTTTGAGTTCGGAGGTCGATGACTCCCGGAAGAGAATATTAGAATATTAGAGCTCACCCGAGTAGCCTCGTAAAACGAGTCTTTCGGATACCCCTAATATCCTTTAAATGTTGTGTGTGTGTGTGTGTGTGCTTTTTTAAAAATGCATGCTGTATCGGATGTCTACATTGTATGCTATGTATGGAAATGTATTGAAATAGTATAGGAAGGAAGCCTTACCAATGTTGGTTCGTGTCTGTCTTCCGCTGGGGAATAGTGTTTGAGGTCGGAGTAGCGTTCCTGCACGGATCGGGATTGCTTCGGAGATGCCGGTTGTCCGCGACGAGTTTCGGCGTGAGCCGAGGTTGCAGGCTGCGTTCGGGCGCAGGTTCGGCGTGCGTGGGGATCGTCTGGGATCACTCGGGCAGAGGTTCGGCGTGTGTTGCGGTGGCAGGAGGCACTCGGGCAGAGTTTCGGCGTGGTGTGGGATCGTCGGTTTAACTCGGAAAGAGCCGGGACACCGTGGAGAGACCAGGCAAGGCCTCTGAGTACCACGAGGGGCCTCGAGTACCTCGAGAGTGCCTCGGGCAGCGCGGAGCGTCTCGGGAGCGCTCGGAGGCTTCGGAGCACCACAAGTGGAGCTCTAAGGCCTCGGAAGGATCCGAAAGGGGCCGGGAATGCCTCGAAAGGACTTAGAGGGGAAGCCGTAAGGCCTAGTGGAGGAAGAGAGAAGTGGGAGGTGTGTGAAAATGAGGAGGGGGCGCCCTCTATTTATAGTGCCAGATTTGGTGCAAAGAGGTCCGTACGGACCTCCCTGGTAATCCAGTTTTTTGGTTTTCCTCGATTTGAGGGAATCTGTGATGATGGAGGAATATTTGCAATTATGGTGTCCCCTGAGCAATAAGGTCCGTACGGACCATCTTGCATGCAAAGAGGTCCGTACGGACCAACTCTGCAGGGGAGTAATCATTTCCCCCGGGATTTGAGGGAATATTGTGGACTTTAAGGAGATTCAGTAATTATGACAACAAAGAGGTCCGTACGGACCAATATTGCTTTCCCAATTTCCTCGAAAATTCCCGAAAGGTCCTTTTGTCCCTTTATCCCGCAAAGGCTCCTCCCTTGGTTTGGTTGGGGGTTTAGAGAGGGTTTTGAGTGAGAGGGGTCGTCGAGACTGTGTTGATGAGTCTGCGGTGTTTCCCGTGTGTGTGAAAGGGTGTGATCCAGATTGGGGTACTTACAGTAGTTAACATTAATACAATTAAAGAGATTTATTAGAATTAGTAATCTTAGTTTCAGCATGTTGCAAGGACACTAACCACTGACCCCAGCAAAGGTTTGGAAGATTATGTGAACAGGAGGAACAAACTAGACGAATTTAACCAGTTCTCCTCCAATTTGTGCAGCTCAATACATCATATATCAAAGAGCTATGACTTCATTTCTATTCATTATTCAATAGGCATATGCGGAATTCAAAAATAACGAGGACAAAATTAAATAGGTAAGAACATTGATTACTGTTTCTGTAATCTCGGATCAACTAGGTTTAGCACATATCAACATGATTAATTCGATGAACAACAAATTGCGATAATCAAACAGGATAATTAGAGATGGAGGGATTGAGACATGCTGGGGCAATGACGATTTTGAAGAGAAATGATGAGTATCTGTTACATGCGAGGAAGTGAAAAGGCTTCTTCTTCGGCTCTGTAGTTCCGACGTCTGAACTCCATCGCCGGAAATGGAGATGTCTAGTGATTGTCCGATCGCGTATGGCAGATCTGTACATATTTATTACTAATTGAGCTTACTTAGAACTTGATCGGCTTCTAATCTTCTGGAACCATCCTTGCAAATCATCTTCCTCAACAAATCCTTAGCTCCCGGCGAAATTGATCAGAATAGCCTCGTCGGAAACTGGAGATTCCCACGCAGTACAGCGTGAAAAGTCTTTGCCGGAGACTTGCCGTAAAACGGAGGAACACCGACCAACATTATGCATAAAATAACACCAGCACTCAAAACATCGGATTTGCTGTAATCGATCGATCCGAAATGGTGGAGAAGTCGCAATAGTGCCGGAGATGAAGACGGAGACGACAGAGTTGCTGTCGATCGGATCTGTTGCAATCGTGCCGGAGAAGTGAACTCCGGCGAGAGAGGGTTTGAGAGAGAATTTTTTTTGTGCGTGTGTGTGTGTTTCTAGAAGGAGAAAGAAACATTAAAAAATGAAGTGAGGGGTGGGGTGGGAGGGAGAGGAGATGATGTGAGTGGAGGGATGAGAGGGGTAGCCTAGTGGTGTATGGAAAATAATAATTTTGGATTCACTCTTTATTTGAGATTTGTAAAATGTCTCTCTTTAAAATGGAAAAAAAATCTGAACATGAGGGTTCTTGAGGAATATTTCCTTTTTTAATTAATTTAGATTTGTAGGACTACAATCATATGAAAATGCAATAATATAAGCTTTTGTTGTATGATAAATATTTGTTAGTGAATTTTGTTTTATGATAAAGGTTTTGGGTTCGAACCCGAGTAACTTTTTATCATTTTTATTTAAAAATGCTACACTTAAGATAGTTCCAGAAAATTCCGGCACTTTTGGAAAGTATCGGGAAATTTATGGCACTTTTTAAAAGTATCGTGTAATTTATGGCACTTTTTAAAAGTGTCAAAAATTTTGGAACACTTTTAAAGCGTCGAAAAGTATTACCCACGTCACTTTTCTCGGTACATACAATAGTGCCCGAATATGTACCATAATAGGTTTTTCGGCATTTTTTTTTGTTTCCAGCACTAAGTGTCGCAAAAAGCAATATTTATTGTAGTAGCATACTACAATAAATATAAAAAGAGAAATTGGGGTTGGAATTGGAAGATTTTATTGTGAGTATTGCGATTGGATCCCATTGACATTTTGAAATAGTAATGATGCTGCAGGAAATGTGCTTATCAATCTTCCTCCACGTGGCAGGACTGATCACCTGGCTTCTTGACCTGAAAACAGAACCCACGACTAGCCGGATGTGTCTCCGGCGAAGACGCTCGGGCGTGAGAGTAAGATAACAGTTGTATAAAGCTCAAAATGTATTGAATAATGAACTCAGAATACAAAATGGCAGTTACCTTTGCACCGTTGGTAGTGATGAAGTATTTATAGTTGATGTAGGTAGTTTAATGATAGGGCTACATGAGCTCCGAAATTATAGCTGCGGTTATGCTCATGGGAACGTGCTCAGAATCGTCCCCGATTTGTAGGGAGGTTGTTATGGAAAGGTTGACCCACACGCGTCTTCACATGTCGTCGACACGTGGTGTTGAGGTCGAGGTCGCCACTTGTGGAATGGCCGACCTGACTGGTGGGTAGAGCATGGTTCGTACCCGAATTATGATATGGATCATGAGGTCGGACTAAATTAGGTCGGGACCTGGTAGGTCGGACCATGGGTTTAGTCGACTGATACAAGAGATGGGCTTTGGGCCTTGCTCTGATTGGGCCAGCCTCATTGAGAATGTGATGGTCAAGGCTGCTTGTGATTGGGATTTACTCCTTTGGTCCAACTTGACACTTTTGGTATGTTCAAGGGCCCCCAACTTTCGAGTTGACTTCGTCGACTTGGAAGTTAAGAAGATTTCGTGACGAAAATTGCTTTTACTCGCAGGTCGATGTTAGTCTTTGAAGTAGGTCGACCATGTTGACGTGGCAACATCCTGATCGTTGGTGATGAACGGTTGGAGATGAAGGAGCGCTGATTTTCGTAATGATTACACTTTTGTCGTTTGAGAGTCCGCCTAGGAAACTGTTTCCACCATTACTTAGAAAAATTAATTTCGAATTTCTTTTTGCCCTTTCCAATTCGTGTGAACTATAAAATCAAGAATCCTTCCCTATTTACAACTTTCGCCTTCCCTGAACTCTGTGCGTGATTCCGGCGGTGATAAAGGACGTTGATTCTTGCTATAAATTGGTGTTTTTGCCCTCCATTGTTCCGTTTTTCTCCGCTGCTAAAGGTATTCTCCTTATTCTTTAGAATTAGGGCTTTAATTTCTGCAATTTCTTTGAATTCGCCATGGCTAGGACCTTTAGTTGTGAGGCCGGAGCTGGGTATGGTTACTGTATTGTCAATCATAGAGTCTATAAATATTTGAGTGGAGAGTGGAGGGAGATAACAGTAGAGGAGTGCTCTTCAATTTTGACACATTGGGGCCTCGCGATTCAATGAGCTAAGTTTGCCTGTGGGGAATGAACTAGGCGCCTTAAGAACGGATGATCCAAGGGTTGTGTCTTTTCACCTTTTCCATGAGCTTCTCGATCATATAGCTTTGTTTTATGTCAAAGATGCCGTTAAGCCTTCCTTTATTAGAAATAGGATAGGATTTCCTGGAATCTAGGTCGCCCTTAGTGCGTCTACTAGGGCTCCTGAGGCTTCATGTAGAACTGATTCCCCTGTTTCCCCTTCTTCTTGTACAGATATGGAGACTCAAGGTGGAGCTCATGCCTCGACCTCATCAAGCCCGCGCATTGTGGATGCTTTCAAAACTACTGTGGTATCAGGCAGAAATGAGAGGGGGTATGTGCCACAAGGGCCACTTAGGGGGAAGCAGAATTTTCCCTCTGTGAGTGTCTATTATCCACGCACTTACCAGGAGGTGGATAGGAAAGAATTCGAGGTTACCCTTTATACCAAGGCTGACTTCTTCAAGAAGTTTGGAAAGAATTACAAGACTGATACCACCAGGGTGGCCTTCTACTACGGCCAGTTTATTGCCGGTCTTAGACTGCCGTTAGATCCCTTCATCAATGAGTTCTTAGAGTGTGCCAATGCCTTACCTCTCCAATTGGGTGCCAACACATGCAGAGTTTTGGTTTGCTTCATCATGGTGTGTCGCTTCTTAGGGTATGAGCCCTGTATGAGGGTTTTTAGAGAGTTCTTTGCTGTGAAGTTTGATAAGAATGGAGGCATAAGTACTCCCTCCAAGGCAAATTCACCCAAATTATTCATAAATTTGCCTAGCAAAGTTGGTGGCTGGAATTCCCATGTAGCAGTAGTGGAGAGTAGACTAGGACGGGGGTTCCCTCTACCAAGTGAGGAGACCCAGGTGGTGAGGGATGAAGATCAGCTGGGAACCTCATTGGCATGGAGACCGCGCGTAGGAAGCTGGTGGAGTTGGTTGCTGAGAAGCCCATCAGTTGGAAGGTATTGGGAACTACCAAGAACAATTATATCCAAGCTGGATTGATGCTAGGGGATGATGACGTAGTGCCACTAGTTCCCATAGTAAGGTGTATGAGGTATCCAGATTGGGTGACCCACGCCCATGCCAGGTTTGAGAAAATGTGCTCCCTCTGTCAGAAAACTGAGAATTATTGCAAGGATAATGGAGAGCATTATGGTGGTAAGGGTTTACTCGTCTCTTCTTCTTCTATATGTGAAAACTCCTTATGAGCGAGCCCCTCCTTGGTATCTGTTTTTTGATCATTTAGTCGTCATTTCATAGTCCCATGTAATACTTGTACCTTCTATACGTGCCGCTTATAGGCTTTGTTAGCTCGCTATTGATTTCGCTCGTATGTAGAACTCACGCTCGTACATAGAACTTATATTTTTGATGGCGAGCTAACATTTTATCCATTTTGTCTTATGCAGCTTTTAACTCTGCTCAAGAAGCTAATATGGGGAGAATCAAGTTGACATCAGGAAGGCAAAGAAGAGCTCGGGAGAGCAAACGCTAAGGAGAACCGCAGCGTAAGGTATTAAGAGGAATGACCGGCTGAAATTAGTTGATGAGGATACCACGAAATTCATTCCTGTTGAGGAAAGCATGGAAGTGCAAGATGATGCTGTAGAGGTTGAGAATGCTGGGGGTGATGAGGCCCAAGGTTCTGAGGAGGCCAATATTGCTGGTGAGGAGGAGGCCGAGCTGAATGCAGAGCCAGAGAGGGAGGTCGCCATGCCAGACCCGAGCTCAAGCTAAGTCAAAAGCCAAGACCAAGGCCAAAGCTGCCTCAAAAAGAAAATCCCATGTTATTTCTTTGGATGAAGATGAAGATGAAGATGATGGTGCCCCTATCAGCAAGGTGATCAAGATTGGCCCCTCAGTTGTGAGCTCGGCCTCTAATCAAGCCGATGCTAGCATCCAAAGGAGACCGAAACCGTAAGTCCACAAGCCTCTCCCATTCGTGTCTCATATGACGAGCCGATTCAATCGAGTCAGCTGAAATAGCAATGTGACTCCTTTGACAAGAATAAACGGCTTGGAACTGGGAGTATCCAATCGGAGTATGGTCGTGTGATTGTCCTGGAGGGGGCTGATCAGACCCGATTAGGAGTTTACCAACAAGCCGTTGACTCCGTGCTTGCCGGGCTAGGGTTGGACTAGCTTCTTCCCGAGGTAACTCCCGTGTTTCCAATGTGCTTATTTTTCCTTTCCTTTTCTCCTCTCGTCTCTTTCTTATGCTTGATCTAACATCTTTCCTTTACCTCGATAATGCGCCTCTCGCCATGATCGACCCGGCCACTACCTATTGGAAGGCCGAGGAGCAGGAGAAGTTAGCCAAATCCATGTCGGCTAAAAAGAATAGCGAGCCGTCGAAGCTTGAGGAGGAGGTAGCCAAGGTAGGAGTTGCATGAGGATAAGAAGAAACCGCAGCCGAGCTTGAGAAGGTAAATGAGGAGCACTCGACCTCGGATAACTCTTAGAAGCTTCCTCAAGCTCGCCAAGGATAACGAGATCATAGTTAAAGAGGCGGGGCAAGCCGAGTGAGGCCAATAAGGAGCTCGCTGCCCTTAAAGA